>VYZS01078665.1:65525-86102 GCA_013400695.1 Neodrepanis coruscans | reverse complement strand
TGTGAAGGCGCAAAGCAGCATTTTTCTGCTCTGTGCCAGTCCTGCCCTTATGCATGGCTAGGATGAGGCCTTGTTGGACAGTTATTATTATTGTTTATACATTCCTTGCCTTGCAGTTGTGCAGAAAAGCAAGTCGGCATTGTTGAATCAGGAACTGTAGACATGAAAATAGCAGAAAGGTTGCCCCTGCTGCTAAACTTTTGGCAGTATTTTTGTATTCCATTCTTGTCTGTATTAAACACAGAATGTAGTGAATGGGCCAAACCCTGAAATCCTTATTTGGTTATTATGAAAAGAGAGAGAAAAGGCTGTGATTCATTAGGAGGGGGATGAATAAGAGACTGCAGAGAAGATCTATACAAGGTAGCTCAGAAGTTCAGTTCCCTTATCTCATAACCCAGCAACACAAGGGTTGTCTGCAAAGGTGCCTCTGCAAAGGTGACTTGAGTGGAAAATATTACATGGGATGCTCCTGAAACCAACTGTTTCAAAAGATTAGTTGGGAGATTTTATTTTTTAATGGGAGCACAAAATACCTGGGGTTACCTATTATCTCAAACAAAAGGGGTACAGGAGAGGGAACAAAACCTGTTGTTCCAGCATCAGAGCAGTCCCTCAGTGGCGGGTCACTAATCCCGCTTCAGTGTTTTGCTGGGAGCAGCAGGAGTTACAAATGTTTTATTGCATCACCACAGTATAGTCTCTGATGATGGTGGTTTGTGTTTTTGTAATCCCACAGAAATTATACTTTGGTTTTAATGCTTTGGACTGTCTGGGCATGACTGATCATTATCTGCTCTTCAAGATTAGCTGAAAGTGCTTAGCTAAATGCTCTGAAGAGGATGAATCTGGGGGCCAGGTCTGTGCAAATGTTGCAGAAAAAAGGCTGCTGTGTTTATTCCTCCCCAGCATAAATGGAACAAGAGCAGTGCAATGCTCAGCCTGTCTGCTTGGGATATAACTCATGGCACAGGCCCCTACGACCATAGTAGGGAGCATTTCAGCAAACACCGGGGAGTGTTGCAAATAATATCGGGAAGAGAGTTTTTGTTCCTTTCTCCCCACTTTTTATGGTAGAGTTCCACGTGCTGGTTTGTGCAGGAGGTGGTTCAGCTGCTCTGCCTTGTGCTCCCCAGTCCTCCCTGATCTTGTGTCCCAGAGAATCTCAAAGATAATTTTAGTAAAAGGCTGTTCTGGATGCCCTTTGGGTCATCTGTTTACATAGTCACAAAGACTCTTCTTATTATTTTTCAGGGATCAGAGGGGACAAAAGTTTAAATATTAGCTCAGTTATTTAAACCCTGTGGCAATGCCAGTCTGCTTGGCACATAGTGTTGAATCTAGCGATAAGATATTCGGTAAACTGATGACCCTCACAGCATTGTAAAAAATATGATGATTAATTTTCTGTGAGAGATAGGAGGGACTAATTGTCTTCTATGCTTTATGACAATTGCTAATCAAAAAATCTGCCAAAAACCTGGAGATCTATGCTATTACCCTCCAGCATACCCTGATTTCCTGGAGTCTTCTAGAGTATTCCTAGATAAGCAGTACTGCAGATGAATAACGAAATAAGGAAAGAGTTCTCCAATCAAGGCTTCATGTCTGAAAATATTTTCTGGTATCTAATTACATTTTTGTCCACTAGATGGCTTTTCTCCCCACACCTGTGAGTTGAAATCATCTGAATGTAATTTATCTAAAATGATATTACTTAGAGCTGAATTCTGACATTTGTAACACTTGGGTCAAAATTTTCTGTTTACATACGGCATGCAGGGCACGTATATCCTATGATATAAATTTTCGTGCATGGAGCAGAGAAAAAATCAAGTTAAAATATTTTAGCAAATTGTTTGCTAGCAAAAAATGTTTGCTCGCAAAAAAAGTTTGCTCATGATATGAAATTATTAAAGACCATGGAGCACATACTCTGGTTATTAAGTCTTCGGCACTGACACTGAAAAAATTATGTACAATCTTTCAGACTTTGTTTTGGTTTTGCTGGGAATTTTTAGGAATCAGAAATAGAAGAGTTCCTCCCTTTACCCACCCTATCTGTAGTGTAATATTAATTTGGAAGCAAATTTAGGTTCTGCAATCATTATAATTAAGTGGCACAGATGGACAGAACTCTGCATTATGTGACTTAAGCCAAATCAAATGGAGTGCCAAAAGAATGGTTATTTACATTGAAAAAAGTTTCAGTTTTAGTGATCGTGTGAGTCCCACTGACCACTGATGAGATACCAGCAGGGCTGTGCCTTTACCGTTGACTTAACCACAGGAATAAGATAACAGACAAGACAAGAGTTTGCTGAATTAGTAAAATGTGTGGTATTCAGGTTATGATAACAAAAATATAAAAATGCATCCCAGCAAATATTTTATTATTATTTTGCAATATTTACTCTCTTAAAAAAACATGGTAGAATTAAAAATAATTACCAGGCTGATGTTCATCATTTCACTGAAGAAAATAAAAGGGAATTAGTACAATTTTAGATCAGTAAATGTTCTCAAGAAACATAACAACAAGTCTGATGTGGGTAAACACACTAGATGAAGATGAGCAAACCTTTACCACAAACTGCTCTTGTTGTCTTCCCAAGACAGCTCCCAGTCTTGCTCCCACCAGCACTTGGGATCTGGGGGATTTCCACAAGGAAGTTACTGTAGGAGCCTGCTTGGAGATGCAGTTATTCCTGTATAGGTAGTAAGTACTTGTTCAGTGGGAAACTCTCATTTCTATCTGTTGAACCAGACCAGATCTTTTTTTTTCCTATCAACTAATAGTCACATGAGGTAAAAAGAAATTTGTTCTCATTTCAGTATGCTTCATTCTCCTCCTTGTTTCTCTGGAAGATGAAGCAAGCAAGCTATTTCTGTTGTTTATCTTTTCTTTCAGCATCCTTTCTTCAGCATCTTTCTCTCTTGTGAATGATTCCAGTGTTCATTTCTGCCCCCAATTCTAGCTTTTGCAAGCTTCAGTTTAGGGGGTGGTTGGGTTTTCCTGCACAGTGTGGGGCCCTGCTGGAGAATAGGTCGAGACCTTGGTATTCTCCATCAGTGGGTGCTGGCTGGGAGCACTGGGATGGACGAGCAGCACAAGCACTCAAGCTCTTTCTCTGCAGATTCAGGAAGCCAATGTTGCTACGGTTTGCCATCAGTTTGGGCTTGGAAAGGAAATTTTTTCTGCCATGAAGTTTAATTTTTTTTAATTTTTCTTAACAAAAGCTTAGACTCTGTGGGAATTCGTGACTGAGACTTGCCAGGGAAATCTTGCAGCTGCAAAGCATATTAGTGGATTTTTAAGCCCCATTTGACTAATACCAGAAGGATTAGCATGCTATTTTGTTTGATGCCAACATGAGAAAACCTCATATGCTTTACCCGAAGAGTTACATTTACTTGGTGGTGCTAAAGTGAGGTGATGCAAGTCACAGAGCTAAAAGCCCTGGTATGCTCATGGCCCTGGGTCATGGAGTACTTCAGGCTCAGCCCACTATTGTGCTACCTGTCATGAATGAGTGGAGGAGCAGGCTCTTTTGGCTCACAAGAGAGCTGACATTCTGAGTGCAGGAGGTGTGAAATTTTCTATCAAGATTGCTAATGCAGTGGTGGTCAGCTAAGCAGTTTGGTCAGAAAGGATCAGGGATAACACACAAGCACAGATCATTGACCCTCTAAGCTACCTTCTGCTTTCAGTTGCATTGTAAATACAGTTACATATATATCCATTGACTTCCATGGAGTTTCTACACCATGCTTATTCCAGTGCTCTCAAGAGCAGAGTTGAAGTGACAGAAAGGAGGACAAAGAGGTGAATGCAACAAAATTGCACTCTGCACTTTCATTATGCAGATTTTCAACTATTTGGCCTGGTAGAGGATGTTCTTTCTGAACACCAAAAACTATGAAGAAAAAACTATGAACAGTGAACAACCAGTAGCACTTCTGCAGGAGCATCAGTGCAATAGAGTTGCTGACATGGAAAACATTCTCTAGTATGCAAGTACGTGCGTCCTACTGAACATGCAATAGTAGCAATCCCATTTTTTATCTCCACCCTACTTTTATCTAGCTATCTGCTGATCATAGCCAGAAGAGACCATGTGAAATCCTGCAAGCCTAACTAGAGTATTCCAGAGATCATAGTGTTGGGGGAAAAAAAAAAAAAAAAGTTAAACAGGAGCAAAGCTTTAGCTCAGTTTAAAAATTGTCTGGGAGCTGATGTGTGGGGTTCCTGTCCTTGACATAGTGGGTATTTGGCACATTGTGAGGCCAGAGCTTTTGCCAAGAGCAAAGATAGTTGGGAAGAGCCAGGTCATGCTACTCTTCAAACTTACTGCAGCAGCAGGTCCAAAAGGTAATGTATAATAGCTTAGCACTCAGTCTTACTTGTGCTGATCTTGGGGAACTCTGGATAAGAAAGCAAAGATTGACCAAAGTCATCTTTAATCCATCTTCAATCTTAGCATTGGCCAAAGATCTCCTTTAACCAGCACCAGTTTATTAGAGTTCTGCAGCACTTGTTCCAAAAAATCCCAAACTTGGCCACAGGAAGTGCTCAGCTGGGGACTGGCCAGTCGTGTACAAACCAGCTACATTAATTCACAGTTCTTATGTGCCACCGTGCACCTCTGTAAAGGCCATGCTGAAGTCCTTTCAAATTCTTCACTGGGCCTTTGATCTCTGCCAGCACTCTGCATTCCTCTCTTCAGGTTAAAGAAAAATGCTTTTTACCACCAATGAAATCTGTAAGAAAGATGTTACTAATTCAAACACCTCTGCTCTGTTAAGGAAATGTAGATTCAATTCCTTTTGTGCATTTGAAGTGCTGCTGCCAAACCTGTGCAATGAAAGGTCAGGGAAAACACAGAAAGCTAACAAAAAATAATTGGTAACACCAGAGCAAGAAGATGTGCATGTCCCAGATAATAAATTTGGCTCTGCACTGAACATAAAAGTTCAGTGCAAACCATAAAAGGGTTTGCCAAAGTTTTTGTCTGTCTTTTCAATTGAGACACAGGTGTACAATGTTGAAAGTAGCCATCCAGGTTTGATTTTAGGTTGGCCCGAACAAGGAGTTACTCTGCTGACTTGCCCAAGCACAGGAGTTTGGCCAAGCCTCAGGACTGATTCTAATCTGAATAACCCCAGATACCTCCCTGTGCCTTGGATTTCAGGACTTGCTGTGGCTGACTTGCAGTATAAGATTGGCTCCACTAATACTATCCACCTTGTTGTCATCTCTTTCCTTTTAACCCTGCAGACAGATTACAGTGTTTCTTCACTGGGTTTGACATGATCTGGTTTTGCTTACACCCTAATGATCAACCATGAAAAAAATTACTGACATATACCTGTTATGAATTAGCATATGCTGTTAGTTAAGCCTTTGAATGTGTGTTTAATTTTCAGGTAAATGCGTAATTACTCTGTGACCTGTTTAGCATTTGAGACTCATTCCTTTCAAAGACTGGAGGAAAAAAGAGGTTATATCCAAGCTGAACTGAAAAACACAAAAGATTTTTTCCTGTATAATTTTAAAAATATTTCTGAACAAATTTGTTTTCAAAGTAGTTTGCTCTCAGTCTTAAAATGACAACTGCTGGCAGTTGGCTGGGAAAAAACAAGTTAGCCTGAAAAGTAGTAAAACTCACGTGACCTGAAACTGTACAATACCAAGACCATTTGTAACCACAGCTAGTTATTTGTCATTCTTGAAAAAACAGTGAAGTGTTTGGGAGTTTTCTTTGTTAAATTTTTTTAAGGGATTTTCTTTTCAAGAGGCAGAAGCAGAAGAGATTTTTGTTACCTTTTTCCCAAAACTTAGTGATAATGAACAAGCAATGTGATTCTGGCAGAAGAGTATCATATCCCATGTTAGAGAATAAATTGTTCTCATAATGATGTACTGAGTGATAACCCTTTTTGGACTTATGGATTTTTATGTATATTTGCATAGGAAGTCATTACAGCACCGTTTTAGCTGATAACAGTAGCACATCATTGCATGTTTCTGCATGTCTTACAGATCCTTGGGCAAGCTATTGATCACATAGGTCACTTCCGATGAAGCAGACAGTCATTCTGTGCACTCTTTCTTTGATAGGAGATATGCCTTTTCACTAGTCTACAAGGTGCTACCTCCCTCTGTCTTGGCATAGAGCATAGTAACTTCAGAAATCACTTCCTTATTTCTGCTGAAGATTTGTAGTCTGACACATCACAGGGAAAGAAAAAGAGAAAGAAAGGAAGGGAGGAAGGAAAGAAGAAAGGAAGGAAGAGAGAGAGAGAGAAAGAAAGATAGCAGCTTTTTAAATGGAGAAAAGTCAGTCCTCTTACTTGCCAGATTAAAAAAATAAACAAAACAAAAAACAATGCTTGCCCAGCTCTGCTGTTTCAGTGTTGATTTCAGTGCTAAAAATTATGCATGCTCATTATGTTGGAGTGGATTTCTCCAGAGAGCATATTTTCATTCAAATTCATGTAACTATTGACCAGAAACAAGGTTAAATTGAGCCTGTTTAAAAATTAACCCATTAAAAAAAAGTTGCATAACGCAGTAGCACTGTTCAGGCAATCCTTCAGCTTTCTAGCATCAGGTCATCTCTGATGGTGTGCAGGCTGTGTTTAAAGGCAACGCATTCTCAGCAGTTCCTCTGCCTGTCAAGTTCTGTGCTGTTGCTTTAAACTGGTAATTCTCTAATGATCTCTGTATTGTTATAGTGCAGAAACAAATATGTGCATTCATTTCTGCATTTATTTTGCTGGACACCATTTTTTAAAAATTAACGTTTAAATGTGCCCAGTTTTAATTCCATACCCCTAAAACAGTTCAAGCAAGGGATCAAGGAAAAAAACAGGAAACTGCAACTGCTTTAGGAATCCTCTCTGTCAGAAACACAGATACCTTCAAGGCTGTGTTTTGTCTGTCAGAGCAGGGGCAGGTGAGGGAAGCACGTTGAAGCAATGATCCAAAGCTCGTAGTAAATTTACATCCCATGGTTCAGAATTAGCTGTGATTCCTGCTGTCATGAACACAGTAGTGAAGTAAAGGTTAGATTTCTCCTACTCTGTTTTCATTCAGGTTAATATTTAAGCCGCGCTGGTGGTTGTGTCCAGGAGAACAGTGGGTGCCTTTTACAGCTATAAATGGTAAGAGGCTGGGTCTGTCTGAGCTCGCCGGTCAGCTGTTTGAGCCCGGCGAGCACCTTGGATGCAGCTGGCCCCATCCCGAGCGCTTTTCTAGCGCTTTGCACCAGCTCCCCCATTGGTCGTAGCTATCTCCCGCCTCTCAGCGACTGCTGCTGCTGACAGTGTATCTCTCCTCGGCTGAGATTACTGCCTATGACCTACTTTGAAAATGGTGTGAACCAAGGTTCACAAATTGTCTTGGAAGGGTGCCACGAGGTTGGTGTGCAAACATGCGCGGTCTGGGGAGGCTTCTGGCGGAGCAGAACTGGCTGTCTCCGTGTCCTTCCAGATGCAGCACGCGTTCCTTTCCCAGTCCCAGCTTCACAATCCATCTTTGTACTCTTGAGTGCGGCATATTGATTTCACAGGCAGGCCTGCTAGGTTAGAGAGCCTCTGGCCAATAAGTCCTCCATGCCTTTTTGCTCTCAAAGCAGCTGAAGTAGTAATAAAGATGAATAAAGGGTTTCAGGCTGAGCTGTCAGCTGAAGCCTAACAGTAGTAGTAGTAGATGTAGTAAAAGCAGTAGTACTGGTATCAGAATACAAGTCACAAACGAGAGCTAAGCAGTGACATTTTATTTACACAGTTCTTCTGTTTACTCTAATCCACTCGTTTATAGTGTAATATAAACTTGCAATTACCAATGCTGCTTTCCATGCCAGCTGAACAGTTTAACCTGTATGTCATTCCAAAATACTGATAGAGGAGAAAATTCAACAGAAAGGAGCAGCCTGGAGAATTGCAGTCTGAAAGCTGTATGGCTCTGGGATTTTTTTTCATTTTCTTTTTTTTTTTTCTTTCTTTTTTTTTCCCCCTCTTCTTTGTCTTCCTTATATAAGCTCTTTGCTGCAGAGGAAAGTTTCCACAGACTCAGAAAGATCATATGCAGTTTCAAATCTACTTGAAAGATAAGGCACTTTTTTTTTTTTCCCTCCCCAAGGCTAATATATTACATACCTACTCAGCACAGGGCTGCCTGTTATCTGATAAGATAATTAGCATCAGACATGAGAAGAAGCATATGTACTTTTAAAAGGAGCATTACTGAATGTTCACAGAGAGAGTTAAAGAGCGTGCTTGTCACAGCTTTTCTGTGCAGAAGACTTGTGCTAGTATTTGACTTTGGGTCAAGAACTCCTTTAATGAATTAGCAATGCAAATGTGTTTCACTTTATACATGTGGAATTTAAGTGTTTCGGACAGCCACACTAGAGCACTTTGTGGCTTTTTACAGATTTAAGGTGGACCAAGAGTTCTAACTCAGGCATTTTTTTAATTTGTTTTATCCTCTCTATCCTATCTATTCTACATGGCTGTCCACCTTTGCTGCAGTTCAATTTCCACTGATTTCCATGAACTCCGTTAGGAAACCCAAGTGCTATCCTCTCTTTGCACCAGGACCAGCCTGTGTCTCCTGAACACAGACTTGCAGTTTACAGATGCCCGCAGCCACCTCTCCTGAAGCACATGGCTATGGGCAGCAGCCACCACCTTGAGGAAAATACACCTCATCCTCCAGCTTGTCCACCCCTGCTGATTGAGTCATGAGCCCTTAAAGCCATGCTATAGTAGTTTAAAAACAGGGAAAGTTGAGAAAAAGACCTCTGTCATCTCTCAAAGCAGGACAACACTGATGCTTACCCTACCTGATGCTTACCCTACCTAAAGTGGTCTTTGCCAGTTGCTAAACAGCTGAAATGATCCATTGTTCCATGGCGGACTTGACATGAGAACTTAACATCTGACATTTGTTGTTCCTATTTGTGAAGCAGCTGGCCCAAAGGCAGGAGCTCCTGTCCAAGCATGCCTGATAGATCTGCCACAGCAAACCCTTCTGGCCTGACAGTTGTAATAATAAATCCCATAACTGAGCTGACATTTTGGCCCGGCAGATATTTCATAAAACTCAGCTGGGAGCAATTATTTAATGAAAAATACTAATAGATTAATAGTTTGCTCATGAGTTGTTACTTCTAGCATAGAAGGCACTGGGTTGTTTTTAGTGGTTGTTTTCTTTTAATAGCATACATGGAGATTTTTTGGGGGACATGGCAGTGCTCCTCACCTGCGAGTGGGACAGGACTCTGAAAAACATGTAGTGTCCTTGTCATTTTCATCATTCTTTGTGACTGTGCAATGTGTGGTGGAAACCAGTGGAAACTGGAGCCAAAGTGGGGGATTTGTTTCTGGTCCCTGTGACAGGGCTGCCAGCAAAGGAGAGTTTTCAGCCTAACCCAAATGGGACCCACGTTATTGCAGATGGAAGCATCAACTGCACAAGAAAAATTTCTCCTCAACATGTTTTCCCAATTAATTGCAAGGGAAGAAATGGTCACTGGTGCAGGAAGGAGGAAAATCCTTCCCACCCCCGTAAGTGTCATTAGTCTGATAGAAATATATGATGCATTAACTTGTTGGGCTTTGCTCTTCAAGCAATCAGCCACTCTGTTAAAGGAGCAGATTATAAAAGGAACATGGCTGGAGCAGTACAAAGCAGGACAACCCAACATTTCTTTGGGGTTGCCCATAGTTTTAGAAAACATTTTGGAGTAACAAAACAGATCAGGGAGACAGAGATGCAACTACTGCCAGGCATGCTCAGTTTCAGCTCCTGCTCTTTTGCCTGCCCCCAGTATCCCCCAGAAATGAGGGTAGACTTGAGGAGAAGAACTGAAAGACAGCCTGTGACTACCAATGAACGGAAATATTGCCTGACACAGACATGTCAGATGCAAAGTACTACAACATATCTTGCCATTGCCAGATGCCTACTCCTCTGATGTTACAGGAGCCTAATGTTGCTTTATAAACTTCAGTTGACATTATTCATTGACTTGTTACGTCTCTTGTATGAGGTATCTTATTTCACAGCCTCTGCTGAAACACCCCAGGCACTCAAGCTAAATCAGGAGAAGAAACATAACATGGTCTTTCCAGGTTTGAGCAAGTGGGCATGGAAACAGAGTATTTTTGGAAGTTATGATCTCCCTCTTTGACTTGAATCATCCATCACAGATAATGTTTGGTCTGGTGAGATTCATTCATGGATCGATCTTTCAGAGAGATAGATCCTACAAGCTACCACCCAAACTTTAACCTTCCTCTCCTAATCAGGTTGACAAAAATTAATCTCTAGCATCAGCTGTGAGGCAGCCAGTAACTTGATCCCTGTTACTGAGGGGTAGCACGGGGTTCTGAGGCTATACTTCTAACTTTGCCCAGTGAAAAATGGTAGTGATATTTGATACTGTTGATCATCAAATGCTTCTAACCTGTGTGGAAAAGCTGTGCCTATCAGTAGAAGCTCGTTGAAGACATTCTGTTTCTTCTCCTAAGATGGAGCCAAACAGCAGTTGCTTTCCTGTTTCCAAGCTCCTCATCTCTGGAAGCTAAGGCGGCTTCTTCCATACACATGTGAAACCATTGAAGAGCTGAGGAGATCACATGGTGAGCTACAGTGCCTGCTTTTCTGTAGATGTTTTTCTAGGTTTTCATATTCCTCATTGCAAGCATAATTACTGCCTTCCCTTAATTATCTTAGTGGCCAGAAGTAAACCAGAAAAGTCAAAGATATCAGTTGTGTTAAACAGTTGCCATCAGTGTTACTTGAAAATCACATGTAAACCAAATTGACTGTGCTAGCTTAAGACTATCTTATTTTCATATATAGAATCAGTTCCTAAATAGAATTAAGCTTAAACCAAAAGAGACATGGTTTAACCCTGAAATATAAAGAAAGATACCCACTCTGTCTTCTACACCAGTTTAACTGAAGTGGATTTTAAATTATGCCTTTAGAAAAACCAGTATAGTTTTTCCTAGCAGTTTAGATCTAGATGATGACTGTAGAAGCAGAGGAGTGCTTTGAAATTCTTCCTTTCATAACTTTTCCAACTGCTGAGGGCATTTGTTTGATGTATGTTGCACCTCTATTAACTTTTGGGCATTGGTACTTGCCCACAGAAATAAGAAAGCTCCATCTCCGTTTCACAAGGACCAGACTGTTGTCTTCGCTCTGATGGGTGTGGTGCAGCTATGATGGTCCACATAAAATGATAACTGCATTTGCAATCACATGGTTGGGAAACTGGAATAAATGGGAGCAGTTTGTCAGTTTACCACATGCATATTGCCATAGGTGTGTTGTTTGTAAATGTCTCCTCATTTTTTTCTCCCTGCTATGTATGGAAGTTCTGCTTCATTGCATGGAGTCCTGGGTTTTCAAATTTGACCCCGGAAGGCTTCCAAGGAAATGGCCTTCAGTGTTTCTGAGATTGGGCTGTCCTTTATGATCATGATAGCATGTGAGTGCATTTCACAGAAGCATTGAAATCAAGAGAAAAAAGGAACTTTCTGGATACAGGACTTTCACAGAAGTTGTATCTAGACTGAGGAATTTCTGCAGTGAATAAGATGTCTGTAGACATCATTGCTTTCGGAAAATGTCAAACTCCCTCTGTAAGATACAGAAAGACACAAGTGCATGTGTAACCCCTACAGGATTAATCAAGCTTTTTCTTCTATGGGGTGCTAAGGAAAGAAAAGTGGGAGAGATTATTGTTGCTATTTTTACATGCTTGGGAGCTGCTAAGTGATTATAATAATGGGAGTCATAAATTACTTCACCAATGCATTTGGAGATGAGACAGTGAACTGACTTCTTGAAGGAATACAGGATATGTATTCTGAATGGCAGACACTGCAGAGGAGAGGGCTCAGGCACTGGGAAAGGGTAACTGTATGGATGAAACTGGATTTCTCTTCTGCCCCCCAACTTTAATTTGTTTGTGATGTAAGCAAGCAGGCACCACATTTGCAATCTGCAGGTTTAGTGAAACCCTTTGCACCTGCTACCTGAAGGACGGCTCAGAAAAAGAAATTCAAAAGTTTATTCAGTGGATTCTTTTTTTCTTTTGCTGTTTCCAAAAAAGAAGCTCATTCATATGCACTTGACAGTGAGAGGTAAATTTTCTGTGCAGTGCAAGGTGACTTAACCACATGATTCTTAGGAACGCTAGTGGGAATACTGCAGCAAAATCCTCATGCCAAGGCATGTGAAAAGGTCTGTACACGAATCTACTGCCCTGTGGCAATGGGAATCCTGGTCAATGAATTTTGTTCTGAGGGCTGAAACAAATAAAATCCATGCCACAAACCTCCTGTCTGCAGCATTGTGATTCTCTCTCTTTGAGATTCTGTGCAGACTTTTCCTGGTGCATTGCATTAATATTAAATTAACAACACACTACTCACATGGAACTTACACTCTAAAAAAAGCTCACATTATGCTGTAAGCCTTTTATTACAAAATAATAGCAGTCGTGAGGTTAAAGTTTGTTCATACAGTTTTCTATAGAACATCTGTACATTTTTTATGGAGGATAAAAGCTACATTCCACGTGTAGCTTAGTCATATGAATATAGATAATGAGTAGTTTATTGAATTTCTTTTTAGATTTCACCATTCACTTATATTCATATAAAGCATGCAAAACATACCAGATTTTTGTAAGTGGTGCTTGCTTTTCAGAAACTCTAATTTTTCTGTCAGTGTTCTGCAGAGGATATGACCTGATACAGAAAGGACCTATTCCTCTAGGATTTAGCTTGTAGCTAGAGGCATAAATCAGAGATTCTCTGAAATGGATTGTAATCCACACTGGAGAGAATAAAGAAAAATCACTAGGTCCATATGGAGCAAGACCTTGAAAAGCTTTATGAGGATCACATTCGCTGGAACAGTTACCCAGCATCCAAACCATGGAAGCCCACACAGGCTTCAAAACCAAAATATTTCAGGGCTTTTGTGGCCTTCCATGATGCGGAAACTGGACAGAATTTTTATTGAATCTGGCCCTAAATAAGCAAAAGAATTTTGTAATCAGTGCATGGTTTAACAGGAAGCCAGAAAAATTCTTTTAATGTTGGAATGATATGGTGGGAAAGCTTAGCCCTAGATACAGTCCTGGCTGCTGAGCTCAAAAAAATTTGCCTGCAAGCAAAACTAGCTGTGAGTACAGCAAACTCCTAATTAACCTGACTTGGAAAAGGAATGTCATGTTTTTAATGCATATGTATATAAGCCATATCTTACTTTTCAAATGCTGACCCTTCACTCCACAGAAATGTTTTCAAGACCTTAGGCAGACCCAGTCTTTGAATGCTGATGCCCCTTCTCTTTTTCCCGTACTGTAGAAGTATTTTCAATTATTGGTAGAGAACCAGAGCTCCTTAATGCCATTCCAGGTGTCAAACAGCAGGGACTGTTAGAAAGCAATATGTAGCAATCCTCAGCCTTGGTATTTCAGAATTAAGCCTTGATCCCACAACAGTTGCTTGCTGTATTGCTGAAAGTCAAAGTTTTGGTAGAATGGATATAAGTGACCACTGCATGATAATCTAGATCTAAAGGGAATTCTATATTATCCATCCTTGTGGACTTGAAATTATCACAATGCTCTTCAGCAAGACATGTGCCAATGCAGAACCATCAGGAGGGGCAGGTATTCCAACTGCAATTGTGTTTTCTCACCTTGAAATTTTATGTTCATGTTTTAGATGCAGAGATTTGGGTAGCATTCAAAAACATCCAAAGGGACAGGAACCAACATCTGAAAGCCTTGTGGAGACCCAGATAAGTGGACAAGGCTCATTTGGGGTCTAGATGAGTGGATATGAGCTCATTCCTTTAGCTTCAGAGCGTACCTGTAAGTGATGATGATTTCACCCAGAGCAGCATGTAAGCATTTCAATAAACAGGGTGTGCATTGTGCAGGAAAATCAAAGCTATGAAGTAATAACTACCCTGCAGCTAAATGGATGCTTTTTCCACAGCTGAATCCTTAGAGGGATGATGTAGTTTTTAGTCATTCATTGCCATGTGACTTATTAAAACAATTAACAGGCAAAAGAAGTGGTTATTTTGAGTGGTTTGGCAAAGGCTATGGAGAGTGAAGTTCAAGCAGAGTGAGTTTCTACCTCTGTTGGTAGCAAAGTGTGTGAAGTGGGCAGAGCTGCAGTTCTTGTCCTAGCTCCCCTTCTAACTCACTCTTTGACCTTGAAAAAGTCTCCTGGCCACTTTGGGTTTTCAAGTCATTATGAACTTAAAACTCATATCAGCTCCTCTAAAAGATTTGTGGGTTCTTTAGGCAAAGCTGGGTCCAGCTCTGGGGTTAAGCCTGATGGGTTTATAATTTGATCCCTGTGTACACAAGGTTTGAGGTTTTGACATGTAACCAGATGAAACAGAATGGTTTCAGCTGAGTTTTGCTTTGAATTTTTGGGTTCGGCTGCACTCCTCACTTAAAAGAAAGGCCTGAAGGTGGTAGAGCTAAATGAAGAAACTATCCACTGGGGGCTTCTAGGAGAAAACCAGATAGTTTCACTCAATCTGATTTAAAATTAAAGCTCTAGGTGTATAGTTTACTGTGGTTTTTACATTCACTGCAATTGCCTGTACCCTGTTCCAGGAGGAGAATATGAGACACAGGTGCATCACATTTAAAACCTGCATGATGAAAGAGCTCTGCAGACAAACCTGGAAACCTTGGGAGTGATGGCACAGATTTTTCCTTTTTGAATTGCCTTCCCTTGCCTCTCTTTCTCCCTGCCAACTGTCTGAACAGCACTGCGCAAATTTAATTTGTGACTTTAACAGTGAGTTACCACCCCAGGACTTGCAGGATGGGTCCTTCAGATTTACTGCAGTGATAAGTAGATACTTTGTTAGTCTGGTCACAGCTTCACTCAAAATGCATCTCATGTCGAGGTTGCTGTGTTTGGGTCCTACTTTGCTAGACCTGGGCATCTCTTTCTGGCCTTGTAGCTTGCTCTGATCTGCAGATATTTTTGAGGCCTGTAAAACAAGTGGAGCCTGAAATCAGCTCTAGTTTGTCAGTGACTTAAACTCATTTCCAAGTTCTAGTGTTGTGGATGCTCCAGCTTATAGTCCATGCCTTGGTACACAGTTAATGTAGATAGCTAAATAATGCAGGCTTAGCGAAAGAGGTTTCTGCAAACAATTGTTATATTCTTAGGCAACAGATTTCAAGGGCACGGAGGCTGGATGAGCTCTGGGTTACAATTTGCTTGGGCTATATTTGCACCACAAGCATGGAAGCAATTGCCAGTGCTAGATTTAGCTGGCCACCATGGGCTGTGTCCCACCACAGATGAGACCCAGGTACTTCCCCCTAGGCTCTCATACTGGAGGAACCCTCAGGGGCTGGACTAGCTCAGGCTGGTGACACTGCCCTGATCTGCACAGCCATTGTGAAAGGGGAAAGGGGGGCAGGACCTTCAGGGCCAGCTGGCTTATGGGGATGTAGCCAGCTGCTCCCCAGCGCTCAGGAGGAGACTTCAGAGGGCAGAGTCTGGCACTACATTGTGTAACTTTATTTTAAAGAACTGTGATTTTTATATGGAGCGTTTGTGTGCCAAAAATGCAGCTCTTTTTTTTTTTTTAAGTGAAATATCCTTTGGAAAACTGTAAAATCATGACAGGTTTTCATATTTATTTTATATTCAGCTCAGGATTATAGACGATCAGCTTTAGGGCCTTGTAGGAGCCAAGAGAATATAAAGGTTGTCAGAAAATTGGAGGCTTTATACTAGGCTGTTCTGATTTAACTGGCAGACCATTTAAAGTTGCTGAGATTTAGGGAGAAGCAGAGCTTTTTAGAAATGTCAGTCTTCTGAGTGCTGCAGTTTCTGACTGGCACCCACTCTCCAAAGTACTGACCTCAGCACCGACAGGAAAACGGCAGCAACATCTTTAAGCTATATTTTGTTATTATTGTTTGGAAGTTTTGCCGTTTCTGAGTAGATAAGTTTCCCCTGGAGATGTAGTAGCATCTGGGCTTTCTTGCAGCTGAGTTTAAAGCCGCCTGGTTCCCTGAAATGAAGTGACAGCTTTTAGTCTTCCGCAGGAATGTGTGAATGTATTCAGGTTCATTTATAATACACAGAGAAGAAAATTGATATTAGAGGGAAAAAAGAAAAAAAAGAAAAAAGATAGATAGAAGAAAGACAAAAAAATCTTTGAGGGCTTCATCTGCCCAGGGAAGTAGGATAATACATCCACACACTTCAGTCCACGTGAGCAGAGTAGTAATGGGATACACGCTAACACACACACAAGCTGGGATCCTTTTCAATCATTTGAATTATTCCTTTGGTCAAAGGTATTTTTCTTAGTTCTAATAATAAGTGCTGAAATCTTGGGTTAGTGCAACATACAAAGATAGACTTTAGTATCACAATACGAGTTATGTCGAACTGTATCCAGTACACAATGTTTCTCTTCTTTCATTTTTTTTTTTTGTTTCCACAAAAGTATAAAGGAGCATCAAGCAACAGACAGCACATTTTAGTCTGAAGTGGAACTGGCAGAAGATTTCAATGGAAAGTTGATTTATTTCAAGGGATTATGGGAGTCCAGGGATAAAGCTGGCACCCGGCCACAGGGAGAGCCCTTGACCTAGAAGCAGGAACAGTTTTCAAAGCTGTACATGTACATAACTGAGCAGAACGCTTTAATTTAGTGCAGAGCATAACCTGAATTCCTTCTCTGAGGGAAGATGAAAGAAAGAAATTTTACTTCTTAGCAGGACGTTGGAAACTGTATCCAAAGCTCTTTGCCTATTTTACATCTTATTCTGCAGCATTGCAGGAAGCAATTGTTTGTGACAAAAGGCCACTTTCTTCCCTGCTTAACTGTGAAAGCAAATTGAGCTGCCACTCATAAAACCAACTGGATACAGAATTAATTTGCTTTTCCTGATAGACAAAAC
Organism: Neodrepanis coruscans; assembly: GCA_013400695.1. Taxonomy (NCBI): domain Eukaryota; kingdom Metazoa; phylum Chordata; class Aves; order Passeriformes; family Philepittidae; genus Neodrepanis; species Neodrepanis coruscans. The sequence continues at coordinate 69,105 of VYZS01078665.1, read as the reverse complement.
AAGTTAACAGACCACTGCAAGTTACTCTCTGAATCAACATATAAAACATAATTTCATTGTCTTTCCTCCCCCCTTCCTCTAGGCCTTGATCAGTAATTATAAAGACTTAAGATCTCCCTAGTGACATCAGCTGGTTAAAAAAATTTGGATCACAGGAAAAATGTAACCCAGAGCTTGCTTTCAGTAGTGTTGTTCACACTCCAGAGAAAGTAATTCTATACAGAATACTGTTCCGTAACTATGCTCTATTAATTTTAGTGGCAGTTTTCTGTAAGCTTCACATTGGGATTCACATTGTCTGGCCTATTCCTTAGTCAGAAGGTACAAAGCATAACAGCAACAAAGGAGTCTTTAAAACGATATTTTGGAGCATTTTGTGAAGACCATGTAGTACATCAAGCACGCCATAACAATTACATTTACTAAAACTTCCTAAGCAATAATAGGCTTCTAGCTTGGCTGCCATTAGAATCAGTCATAAACTTTAGCCACCTAATTAAGTGCTTTATTCTGCAGCTCCTAGTCCAGCCAAACGACCGCAGGCATCTGTAGGTATCTGACCTGAATCAAGGACTCTGGGTTTTCCATAGGTATCTGACCTGAATCAAGGACTCTGGGTTTGAGCCTTGTGTTTCCAGACAGTGTGTCTGACTGATACTGCAAAACCACAAAATGCCAGATGGTTTCAACATATTACACAGCTCCCTGTATGGGCATCCAGCGACAGTGTGCGCCTTCCTGCAAAATTTCACATGCTGAAACAACTTCTTGCAGTGTGGAGACAACACTGTGCCTGAAAACAAAGATATAACGACATTGGCGTTGCTCAGCCTTTTGTCAACTTCTGGTCTGGGAAAAATTGTCAGCTGTTCTAAAATTAGAAGATAACGTAATGCTGGCTAGAATAGGGCATAGTCTGGGCAGACTTCTTTATTATCAGCCTCCTTGTTGAACTTTAATCCTGATTTTATGGCCCTTCCGCTGGTTTGGGTATAGCTTGCATCATGGGCACAAAACTGCCTGTTATGGCATATTTGCACTGTGATTCTGTTGTGTGCATTAAAATGAGAATGATGGATTAATTTCGTTTGTCAGCTATAGCAAGTGGGGACAGAGGAGCTTTCCCACCGCCCAGATTGTGTCTGGGTTGGATCCCATGTTAGGAGGTCCTTTTGCCATTACCTAAAGCAAACTTCACTGAGCCTGCCAAGTGTCTTTGCATGGTAACTAGTCTTCTATTTTCTTCCTAACTTCCATATAAATACCCTGGATCTCTAGGGAAATGAGAAAGAGCCATGGAGTCAGCTCTGTGCAACAGAGGGAACCTCCTTCCTCAGTTTATGCATACTCCCTTTTGTTAGGCTCTGGAGAGCAGGCCCTGACCCTTTGCATTTCCTGAGCTAAGTCTTTCAGTGATGTGAAGTTCTTTAGGCACCCAAAATATTCCTCTGGGTGTGCCCTGAGCTAGCTGTTGGGGTTGTTGCCTGCTTCACTGCTTAATCTGAGAAGGAGAAAGAAGGCAAATTTGGGTCTCAGAGGGGAGCCATTCAGCTAGTCTCGCTTCTTTAACACCTTCAGTCAAGACCTAGATAAGGCAGCTTTACCCATGTGTACCTTTGTTTAGCAGCATTTGGGATCTAGTGCCAGGTATCCAAGGAGGTGCAGGCAGTGTAAATGCATGAGATAAAACCAGGCTGTATTTGTCATGCAGAGACTTCTGCCCAGAAGCCCCATGAAATGCAAGGGTATTAAATCCTGCCTGCGGACAGCTGCTGGAGTCTTTTCTTGAGCATACCTGTTTCTTCCAAAGCCACAAGAATCAGGCCTTGCAAACCTGATCCTGAACTGAATGACACAAAAAATGTCTCCCAGTGCAAGCTGAAGAAAACAATGAACTGCTAGCTCATTTTACCCCTCATGCAGGTCATGGGCAGTTGCATGCATTTGGTAAGGCCAGCTTTGTCTTCACCATCTTTGCCATCATGATCAGGAATTCTTGAGAGGCTTAGGGCAGGAATCACTGTGCTGTTGTAACACAGTGTCCATCCCTTTACTCATGCTCCCTCTAAGTTCTCCATATCCTTTCTGAAGAAGTTTTAGATTTGAGTGACACGAGTATTCCAGATGTAGCTGCAGACCTTGTAATCTAGGATATTTGATCTGAGCATATCTTTCTGGAGAACTTGGCATCAGGATTTCATGAAGAGATAGGGAGAGAGTGGAAATGGGATTTTTTTAAAGGATAAAAAAAAAAGTAATCTTTGTGTATTGTATGCTTTTTGCAGGCAGGTTACCAGGGACATTTTGTGCAGAAAGCTACGCTTGAACTATTTTCATCTTATATTGTAACTCCCCTCCTTGGCATTAGTACCAGTAAGTTCATAATCAAATACATGGCAGCTGCACCATCAGACCAACAAGGTTACTTTTAATTCACAGCCCTATCTGTGGTTTAGTGTGGAAAAAATAATTATGAAATCCCTTGGGAAAGGTCTGACTTCATGTGGCCAGGCACATACCAGTAGTAAGTATTTATATAGCATCCTTTCTACTGACGGAAATTAATATTAAGAGGAAGAACAGAAACATTTTCTGTTGCTTTTACATAGCAAGGAAACACATAACTGATTTATTGTGTTTTGCTTATAATTACTGTCTTTTGTATCTACCAATTACGGCAAAGAACAGGAGAACTCTAATGACAGTAATGTTAAATGAATAAAATTTTAGTTACTTTAGCTTCAGTGAATAATTTGTCTTCCTCAACCTGATTTACTAATGTCTTAGTTGACAAGGCTCCCCATTCTGTGTATTCATGTAGTTAGAGAGGGATTGTTTATAATTTACAGTTTAAGTCTGAGTGCTGTTATTTTGCACTGTCAAAGAGCATCTGTTACAGTAGATAGCTCTTCATATGTTAGTGCCACAAAAAAATAAAGCACACCAGCCATGTTAGCAGTCAGTTTATGAGCACCTGGTAATGTTCAGCTGTGTAAAGGTGAATTTCTTCAGAAAGGGCAGAAAATAGATTGCATAAGTGCGGTCATCTACAGTGGGATGAACTTGTGTAGGACTCAACACCAGCTGTGTGATCCAGGTTCAACACTCTCATTCTCAGGGTGGGGTAAAATCCAGGCTAAAATTTGTTTGTAGGCATTTTATTGTTACTTGATTATCATTACAGGCTTCCTAGGGTTTTAACTGCAAGTTTTCCAGAAGATAGCCTACGTACTTTCTGATTCGGTAAGTAGACTGATTTAGCTATAACCATACACAGGCAAATTTGAGCATAGCTTTCACGGTTGGCTTTGCTAGTACAAGCAGGACCAAGTAACTTCATAGTATATTGGAATTAATGTTGTTTGCCTTGTTACAAAGCTGCAAACCTCTTTAATGAACCGTAGTAAGACACGTGACATACTTAAAGCTGGTTATGAAGTTTTACTTCTTTTATACTTGATTATAAATCTTTATTTTTCTTTTGTTGTTTGCCTGCAGAGTTTATAGCAGTTAAAAGCAGTAGTTTATAAGTTTTCTTTTCACTGCACCTTGGTGAAGGCAAGCAAGGGTTCTTGACAGT
>VYZS01078665.1:51184-63353 GCA_013400695.1 Neodrepanis coruscans | reverse complement strand
CTCAAGTCTGGGTACATTAATTTGCAGCTTAAGATTTACAGGCAAGTTTCCTTCTTTACCTTCTTGATTACAACTCTTTTTTTTACGTCAAGCTGATCAAAGTCACTTTTTTCCAAGTGCAAGTTCTCTAAGATCCCTGTGCTCTGCTGTGTAATAGAAGGGCTTAGGTCTGGGTGTGGTGTTCTTGACCTTATAGTCTTTTGTCTTTTCAGCCTGTTTTGCTTCCTCTGTCTGCCCAGTTTTAGGCAGGAGAGCGATCTAAAGAGACCCTGTTTGTTTTTTGTGAACATTATGATAGGCTGCCATTGTGTAACGACATACAGCATGCAGGATAAAACATCCTGCTTATTATAGCATAGTTAAAAGGCCTGTCACTATTTCCATTTCAAATTCCTATTTTCAGGAGTTTACTACTGAGCCATAACAAATTGCAGGCAGGAAACTTGGCAGTCACATTCCCAGCCTACAAGCAAATTCTTTTACCAACTTTAAATAAATAAATTAATTAATATTAATGGCATGTGCTTCCAGCATTCAAAATAAAGGAGGTTTTGTTATTGTTTTGTTTGTTTTACCCTTGAAACATAGGATGAAGATTAAGGAGAGTATTTACATACCAAGTGTCCCTATACAAGAGTTATACCACAGACCAGGATCAGCATTACCAAGTGGTGGATATGATTATCTGGTGGGCATTCCTAACTCTCCTAAAAGGAATATCAATATAGAAGGGCTATTAATCATAGTATACAAGGTATTAATTCCCAAAACCTGGGAAGAGCAGAAGAGAGTTGTATATCAAAAATACTTACAAATGCTCACAAACCACAGCTTGATAACTATGATGGGCAAGAGTGAAATTCTTAGGGGTGAGCTTAAAAGGAACAAACAGCAAACAAAACAAAACCGTAGCACCACAAAGTTGAAAAGTTTGAAGTACAATAACTAACAGGTGAAACATTTTAATGTTAAATGTGTTTTCAGTATATTTTAATAATACAGATTTTAATGATACAACCAGATATTTAAAGTTTGAAATCTTGAAATAATTAAACCCCAATTTTTGGTCTGTTGTCCAGATAGGGTTTTCAAGTGGGCAAATGCTCATTTTACTAGTCATTGAAGATTTGAGCACTATGGGGAATCTAAGAACTGGTGACCGTAAACTAAATGAATTCAATGTTCTATTAAAGGAAAGTGCTACTACTAGAGTAGCAGATTCAAAGGAAGCAGTATACAGGAACTTAAGTCACCCAGTTAACATTTTAGCTAGTAAGAAGCATTAAAAATGCTAACATGTAAAAGACACGTGAATCCTCAGAACGCAAAATAAGTAGGGAATAGCAGGTTCTTCAAGAGTAAATTAAATTTTCATAATTATATTTTTTGTAGATTAAAATAAAAAATACTGTTATGTCACCTTTGGTAAAATCTACCTTTTTGCCTCACTGATTTTTTTTCCTATTTCTGAAAAGTCAGCTGGCCTCAAAGCCAGAGCCTTTTCTCAGGAGGTAACTGTTCTGAGAGATTTGTCAAATAATGGAGCATTTCACTGCCTCATTTACTGAAGACAACATAACCTGTGTGCCTGTGTTGTAAACTGCTTGGGGAGGAAATGTGGCCTCATATAATTGGTTTTAATGTCTATTTTGTACAGGAAAGAGGTGCTGATCCTCATTTAGGGATCTGAGAGATCACTAGACTATTAAAAAAGATTTTAGGAAATCACTAAGGAAAAACTTTCATGAGAAGGCTTTCATTTCCAGCTACATGCAGATTTTGTGGTCTCATTGGAGAGACCTTAAATGTGTGCAAGGTTGAGATAAATGTGCCTTGGTTCTGATAAGTGTTTTTAGAGGCCAGACAATGACTCCTGTACAAGTTGAGCCTTTTAGAGACTGTTGTAGAACTTGCAGGCTCCTCTTCTGCAGTTTTCAGGATGATTGCTACAAGAGACTTGAAGAAACTGTTCAACTTGGCAGTGACTCATGCTAAACTAAAAGCTTCTGGGAATGTTCCTGGGAACCTCTGATACTCTGAAGAGACTCTAGTGAGAGACAACACTTGCTGGGATGCTTGCCCAGATGATAAACTATGCAGGAATTTCTGTACAACTGATAAACTCTTCTCAGGACCCTATGAAGTATATGGATTGTTTAACAATACCTGTGGGCTCTCAGAATCATCTTTGGGGGCAGCAATCATTGGTATACAGTAGTATATATATGAGGTCTGTCCCCTCTGCCCCCTCCTCCCACACTGCATACCTGTTTTGACTCTGAGAATTATTTGAGGAGTTGCTTGCCCTTTCCCACCCTCCCCGCTCCCCCCTGATAGCTAAACATTTTTAACCAGCAGAGAGAAACAGAGGGGCTCAAGAGTTAGAGGACCTATATATACGTGATACACGATGAAGACTTTGCGAAGAATATATCCTATTATCCAAACACAAAAAAAAAGCTGAAGCTGTAACGCAGCAAGGAAGACAATGGCTCTTAAACATGACTTCAGTTTGCAAGATTTTGGGGTGTATAAAAAAAAAGCACACTTTGAACTGTGTTTGGAGGTGGATCACTTTGGGGGTGAGGGAGGGGGGTGGTTTATTTCTGGGCATAGCATCACTCTTGGGGACAAACTGTTACAAGGAGCAGTATTCAGGGAATAGCAGCAAAAGTGATTGTAGAGGGGCAAAGGTAATCTTGACTGAGGCTGTCTCCAGGCTAACCCGCGTTGCATTTACCAGCAGGCAAAGGGTATTCATTTGTGCAGTTATTGAAGAATAGGTGATGTCCTATAAACTCACACCCTTGAATGCCTCACTGTAACATGTTCATGAGGCCATACCCTCAAGCACAAACCTAACTTTAAATGTATGATTCAGAATCATTAAGACAACAGGACAACTTGTACACCTTAAATCAGACACCGGGTTTACACACCTAGTTGAAGATGGGCCAAGTAAGGGGAAGAAATGACTCAATATATATCCTAAGAAATGAGATGTATCGTGGATCTGGCAATCCCACTTTTATAGCGTGGCATATTTTTCAGACCTCTTATGCATATGAGTGTATGAAGTAATTTCCTGAGATTGGTGAGAGATATCCCATAACTTCCAATTTTTAACACCAGAGTGGACTGGACAGAGGTAGTTTATGAAATGGGAAGGGTTTTAGTCAGTGTAGTGCTAAACAAGTATGAGAAAAATTTAGATAGAACCATGGGTTTATTTTTGTTTACATTACTACTGTTTTCTCTTGTCCTTGATACGTGGAATTGTTGCTTTTCTGAGTCCTTGGCTAAGCCTTTGGAAAAGAGAGCATTCTTTTGTATTGCTTTTATAGTAATAATACTTGTACAGTGGTGTCACCACACTGTTCCACAAAAGCAAAGAATAATTTTTACTATTGCTTTTCTGCAGGCAGAAGAACAGAGGGAGTGAAGATGTCACAGGACTAAGACCAAGACAGAGGGACTCAAAACCAGGTAAGAATTGCATCAGTAGCAGTGAAGTCTTTAACAGTCTGGTTAAAGTCTTTCCAGCTTGGAAGCAGGATCATTTACAGGGAATATGATAGATGGCTGCAAAGATCTGGGTAGCATGGGGAGTATGCATATGGACTAGCCATTCTCTACCTAGATGCAAGAGCTAGGAACATTGAATGAAGCAGGCAGGATGAGGTGATTCTTCTTGCTTCATGGTCTGAACCTGTGCATTGTGACTTAGTACGTATCTACAGTTTACACACGCGGAAGAGATGGTACAATTCTTGGGAGAGAAATCCATTGAGGATCACTAACTAGGTAGAAACCACATCCTATTCAGAAGGTCCCTTAAGCTGAAAATAGTGGGAGGCTGGAGAACATGTAGTAGTAGTACAGCAAGTAGTATATAATGCTTATGCCTCCTTAAGCATTTGCTTATGACCACTATTGTCCTACAGCCACTGTGTGGCCATTCTTAAGTCCTCTTGCAAAAAGAAGATGAGAGGGCTCTCAAGACAAGAGGAAATGGCCTCAAGTTGCACCAGGGCAGGTTTAGATTAGATGTTAGAAAAAACATTTTTGCAGACAGGGTTGAAAAGCATTGAAACAGACTTCCCAGTGAAGTGGTGCAGTAACCATCCTTGGAAGTGTTCAAAACACACGTGGCTATGGCATTTAGGGACATGGTTTAATAGTGAACGTGGTGGTGGTGTGGGATTGATGATTTGGGCTCGATAATACTGAAGGTCTTTTCCAACCTTAACAATTCTGTGATTCCATGAGAATATAAACAATGAAAAATCTACAGTGAAAAACCTTTCAGAACTAGCACCTCTTGAGCAGGAGCAGCTGGTTGTGAGATGGTCCTGCCTCAAGGTGTTCCCTCCACTCTCTTGGCTATACTTGATTCCCTGACAGAACAATCCATGCCCAAGAGTGCCTATCCATGGGATAGAACCTACATTTCACAGGAGTTTTCATGTTATGATTTTTGAAGAGGCCCTGAGGCAAAAAAACCCACATGCTTTGGGAGAAGGCTAAAGATAGGCTTTCAGCAGGCAGGTGTTTATGGTGTACCCGGTTGCCAGCTAAGTTCCTTTTCATAAAACTTTTTTCACGCTGTTGTGTTTTGCTTGTAATTTCTGTGACAGGGCTTCTAAAGCTGTGAGTAAGTGTCTTTCTTTACCTTAAGTATAAATAAATGAATAATATCATATGAAGATTATATGAGAGCAGATCAAACAGAGGAAGGCAGGTATAAATGCCTCATCCTCCTGGTCAAACTCCTCAACTCCCTGCTCAAGGGACAGGTGGCAAAAGCCATCCAGAAGGTCATCAACACTAGTGAGTAAGGCAAGGACCACGTGCAACACAGTCATCCATCCCAATCCTCACCTGCCATCCTCAGATCTGTCAGTGGCTGCCCCTGACCCCCTTCCCTGTCTGTCACACTGGTCTCCTGCCTGCCCCTGATCTCCACTCTGCTTATGGTTGTCATGGCCTCCAGGTGTTCCCTTCCTTTTTCCCCAGCTGTACAGCCACTGGGTTGGCCCCATACCCAAACCTGACCTCATACCCAGAGCCTGGTCCCATAGACCCTCCCTAGCACCATGTAGGAGCAGCCTCTGTGCTGCTCCTAACTGACATGTCCATGCCCCTGTCCATGTTTGTGTCCATGCCTGCACCCATGGCCGTGCTGTGGCAGACATCCCACACCCGCTCAGTTGGCTCACTGGCTACTTCGCTATGGTTGTGGGTGCTGGGATGACCTTTGTGGTGCAGAGCAGCTCTGTCTTCACGTCAGCCATCACACCCCTGATTGGTGTTCCTATGGTTGGTTTTCCTATGGAAAAAGTGGGCAGGGTGAGAGAGACAGACATGGTATTACATCTCAGTCAATATGAGAACAATTATTGCCTATTAGTAGAAAGGCCTCTGCTGAAGGGTAAAGAGAGAAGATGAGAATCTGACTAATCTTTGAGGGAAAGATGCTGCCTTTATGCAGTAGAAAGTAAAAGCGATGCCAGTCTAATTACAATATGGTCTACACAAGCAGAAATAACTGATTTAAAGTAATATTCTACCTTATACCTCCTGTCACTTTTCCCAGGACTTTTTTTTTTAAACTATGGAGTTTCAAGATTCTTCACAGGCCATATTCCTGTGACCTTGCAGAAGAAACAGGAAAAATGTCCACTCAGCTTGTAACTGGATAAATTGAAGGTAAATATTTACCATGCTCACCTAGGGTGTTGGTCAAAGCCTTGCAGGTTGAGGACTTCTTGCCCTCCAGGCAATATATTGTCATGCCTGTGGTCCACCTCTGCCTGGGGATTTTCCAGCTGACCATGACCATGAATCAAATCTAAGGGGATATAGCAATTCCTTCATACCAAAATGATTCTACCATTCAAAATTGCCATTCCTGTGCATCAGGTGACTGCTGTTTTGTGTATATGATACCTTTTAAAAACAAAGAAATACTTCTCTCTCAGAACTGTTACTGACTTTCTGGTTAATACTGTATTAGTTATTAGCTTTCTTAAAAAAAAAAAAAAAGATACAAAATAACTTTGGTCTTGGACGTACAGAAACTTGCACTTACCTCTGTCTTGAAACCAAGGCATGAACCCAGATTTACCCATACTGAATGAATTTGCTAAACCTGAGTTCTGAATTTGCATGACAGCTTTAGGGCCAAGGCCCATGTGTATCATATTTTGTAAAGAAGTAGAGACAGTTGGAGTAGAAAATAGCTTCTATTCATGAGATGTGCTTCTTCTCAACAAAACATAAAGATTTTTAGCATGTGAACAAAACAAGCAAATCTAGCAGCAAGAGTATACTGGCTCTGGAGGTCTTGTAGGTCAATGATCCATGAGGTAGGAAGGATTTGTTCAATAGAACAGAACAACTTAGTTTGGGCCATTAAAGGATTTTGGAGTCAAAAATCTATGTTTTAAATCCCTATGTCTGCTCAATCAGGTAACCAGTCCATTCTATCCCATTCCCTTCCTCCCCTAAAAACTCATTGCATTTATCAAAATTTGTATAGCATTGATCAGAGACTGTAACAGGTTTTGGAAAGCACACTGCCTTGTATGTGGGTAAGTTGCACTAAGAAAGGTCAAGAGTTATTTCCCAACCTTAAGTGTTTACACGATAGATGCTAATCTAATCTGTCTAGACCATAACGCCCTTTACAGACAGAAAAAAAAAGTGAACTCGCAGATAAGTTTCTGTACCAGGTATGATTTAAAGGGACAACATGTGTCTCATGCAGGTGCTTGCGGCTTGTCTGCTCCCTGCTAATATCTGAGAGCCCCCTCCTAGAAAGTGACTGGTGAATTCTTCTGAGATCTGCACTACTGATTGAATGTTAATCCTCATTAACAGCACTGCCTTGACATCCCTGGAAACCAAGAATTTTCCACAGAGTAGAGCTTCCACTCTGTGCTCTGCTGGTGTCCTTGGACCCCAAGATGAAGTGATCACTTCTAGGAATAAGACAGCAGTTTAGTTTCCATTTTTGCTTGGTTATTCTGCTCACACCAGCCATAGAGGTAACTGCAGGGAAGATATGCGGAGACTGGGACATGGATGGAGACCTAAGACTGGCCATAAAGCACCCAACAGGTCATAATAGTTATTACTAGAGAGGTGCCCAGACCAGTTAAGCACCTCTAGAGAAGGGCTGAGCACTTTTATTTTGCACTGGTCACTGTTGGAATGGCTTATGGGGCTAACTGTGGCTGTGGTCCATCCTGGTGTGGTCACTGGTAGGTTAACTGGTCTTCCTTCCAGATCAGTGGCCTGTAACTGACTGACAAAATATTCAAAAGACTAAATCAGACTTGATTTTAAGACTTCAGAGGATTCCTCAGTTTTCTTAATCCCTCGATGAATTGTTATGCCTGTTTTAAAAAAAGCAAAAGATCTGCATCTAAGGACCTGTTGTTATTTTAAAGCTATTGAAGCTATTGTTATTTAAAGAGGAACATGATTGCTTCTTTTTCAAAAACAAGACAATGGTAAGGTAACCATTGTTGTACCTAAATATCCCATTACCAGTACTGTAAGACATGACAAATAATTATTTGCTCAGTACCCTACAACCCCTACCTAGCCACAACATGGTAAAATAAAGAATTTAAAGCCAGCCTTTCCTTTGAATTCACTAGCAGAGGACCACAGCATTTCAGACGATAAGATTTTTCTCTTTGAGTCATGGTGTAGTACTACATACTTGCTTAGTCTTTATGAATGCTTTGCTCTCATTTCACTAAATGTTAATTTGCATGAGATACTTGTGGCTTTAAAGAGAAAGCATTGGCTCTCTCTACCACTCTAATTTCCTTGCATCTGAAAACAATCACAGAGTTCTGGAGAACATCATCAATATCTCTGTTTTGACAGGAGGTACACTCATTTCTAAGTGAATATACAAAAAATAAAAATGTTAGTCATATTTCATTTTGTTCACACAAGTGGCACTTAAAGAATAAAGTCAAAATACATTATTGTTTAGATTGTGTACATTTTTAACTTTCCTGAGGAAAGCTTACCTTAATTAGCCATCTGTAATCCAAATTATAGTTTCCTATTTGATAAAGTTGTTAAAATACCCTAAATCAGCTGCATATGTCTGAAATAATAATGAAAATGGCTGCATTAGCAAAAATTATTTGAATGCGAGAGGGCTATAAATAGATAGGAGGTGAATTGGACAGTCGGCAGATCCTGAGTTGGAATAAAAAAGTGTTACTTAAGCCAAAAACATGGCAACCAGTATTTTCTGTTATAAAAATATTTGAGATGAATTTAGTTTTTATGAAAGCTGTCAGAAGCTGAAACAAATAGCAGAAGTTCTCTGTTTATTAACAAGCCAATATGAATACCTTAAGTGTAAAACAAGGCACCTTACAAGCAATGACAGCAAACCTTTGATTGTATTCAAAATCCTTTTTTCAAGGGATGAGAATGACTTGTATGCTCTCTTGGAGTAACCTCCTCCTTGATAATGCCTGTCATTTGAACAAATGGTACAACGAGTCTGTGGATTACTACTGTCCACTAGAGGCTGTAATGAGACCAACAATGTCATTTTATGACAGATTGGAGACTTGGACTGTAACGATCAATAATTGTGAAATTACTTTTTACACTCAATGCATTGTCAATCACTGGATTTCCCTGAATGTGAATGTTTATCAAAAAGAAAATCAACTTATGCCTACTATTAATTGTATAAAATGTGTAGTGTAGATGACACATTAAATCTAGTGAATTGAAACACAGTTTCTTCTAGACAGTGTGTATCTTGCATGTCAAATTTTTTAATATCTTTTGGTCAATACTATATTCCACTGGGGGTCACATCAGTTTCAGCACATCACCAATAGTAAATAAAAAGGCTTGAGTCAACGTGGCTTCTTGTGTCCCACTCACTGCTTTCATCAGCACCTCCATATTTTGTGGAATTCTTTGTAGAGGGGATATATTGAGGCCCAGCGTAGGCCCTCAGCAGGGGAGCTGCAGAGGCACAAGGACGCCTTGTCACATAATTGTATGTATATCCGATGTGTCAGGCAATGTTCATAGAGGCATAGTCCTCTCATCTGTTGCTTGTTAGTGCAACCAACAAATATCAAGTCAAAACAGAGGTGAGAATGGCTTATGAACCAGATGTGGGTGGTGATGGTTGTGGCACTTCCCAGAGCCAATGGATTAAGGCTGCCTGCTGGCTGAGGAAAACTACTGCTTTGACTTAAAATGAAATTGCATGAAATTGCTTTTCTACTCTGAAGCAGAAACACAGACAAAAATGTAAAAGCCTAGAGCCTGGAGTGTGGCAAGAAACGAGGGTCCTGAGGCAAACACCAGAGCCACAGAGTGGAGGAACACACAAGCCTCTTGCATGAGCCTGCTGCAGAAAGGAAAGTTGCCCAAAGCTTGCTTCAGCATGAATGTGGCTTCTCTTTCTCTGCGCGTGCCACACCTCTTGGCAAGGTGAAGGTTTGAGAAGGAAAGATTCCTTTCTCCTGAGGTAACACTCTGTACTACTGGAATAAAAAAGGTGGCAGACAGGAGAAAGCTGTGTACTCAGAATTGAACCTGATGATGGGTTTAAATTTCTCCAGGGCTTCCACTTGATTTTCAGTAATCTCCAGTTTTTGTCTCTCTCCCTTGGTTCCTTTTATTAAATCAATGAACCTTACATTAGCTGGGTGAATATAATTTTGCTGTCTGCTTTGCTGCGCAAGTTTGTCCAGACATCTTTTGCTGCTTCTGTCCCCAGACCACTCCTAGAGCAGAATATCATCTTGGATTTCATAGTGAAACCAAACTAAAGATGCAGAAGGTGCTGTAGTAAAGGATCCTTATGTTTCATAAAGATAGTCTATATTAGAGTATCAGCTCTAAAGCAAGAACACTGCAGTTTACAATGTTATTAGTATGTTCTTTAGCAATTACGGTGAGCTAGTACAGTCATTTATAGGAGGGACTACTTTGCTCATCTGCATAGCGACAGGCTGAGTCCTTGGGTACTTTGCATCTAGATTTTGATGCTAGATTTAATGCTAAACCCTAATGCTAATATATAATGGTGGATACATAGGAGGTATAGCTGCACTAGAAACCTGGTACCTTGGTGTTTATCGTTGTGGCAAATTCATACAAACTGTGATAAACGGCCTGGTCTGGATGGGCACTTGACATGGAGTCCACATCTCAGGCCTTTCTGAAGCCTGTGACCCCATAGTGTCCAGCTCTGTGGAGCTTGTGCATAACAGCCTTTGGTATTTATGCAACATTTTTTTGCAACGTCCTTGGGGTGGGGAGAGGCCTTCTCTGTCCTCTACTTCTCTGCCTGATGCCAAAGCAGTAAATGGTTTCTTATTTACAACTGTCAAGTTCCATGCAAGCATAGCAGCCTGCGGTCCTTTGACTGCATTCATCTCACAGTCCAGAAGGAGGGTATTTTCTCTGGCCTCTGTTTTGCATCTGTGCTTGTTACTTGCCCATCACTGCAGTTTATGGCGCTTGCAGGAACCTGTGTTGAGAGAGGCATGAGAGTACCTAGCTGATGGCTGGAGTGTCATGGAAGTGTTAAATTGCCAGAGTTGGTGGGGCTGAGGGGGGAGTTTGGGAGAGGCTTACAGTGGTCTGCATACAGCTGGGAGAGATGAGAGAGATCTTTGATGAAATCAGCGCTGAGGAATCCAGAGGGAGTTAGTACCCAAACATGCGTGGTTCAGCCCTGCCTGTCTTGTAGTTCAGTGACAGTATGAGTCAGAGCCTCTTTGGTCTGAATGAAGTGGAAGGTACTTTCTACAAAGCAACTCAAGCATATGCCAAGGATCCGGATAAATAAAACTAATTCAGAAAGAAGGAGTGGGATGCAGGCTCTTGCTCTAAATCACTTCACAGTTCTCCACAGCGAAATGCAATATGGCATCTTAAATAAAATCACCCTCTTCTGACTCTCACAGAGGCTGCTTCAGAGCATTCCCTGGCTTCCAGAACAGTTTTATTTCCTCCCTTAGAGAAACAGACCAGCCTTGACTGAGCAACCGATTTTCATGCATCCTTTAAACCAGCATTCCCTGCCATTTCTGAAGGACAGCACGCGTCGCTAGCTCTCTGTTTCTTCCCCCTTAAACAAGATAGGTTTGGGGTTGATTTTTTTTCCTCCCCCTCCCCATCTCATTTCTTTCCGCCTGCAAAGTGATTTGAGATCCCCGCGCCGCAGCCTGCCACAGGAGCGGGGACTTCTCTGGAACAGTGGCGTGCGTAGGGTTTGAACCCACCGCAGAGAGTCAGCCCGGTCTTTCAAGTGTTACAANGGGGAAGAAAAAAAGCCAAACAAACAAAAAAGCAGACCCAAGCCCCGTGATCAGCTAGGAAGACATTTGTGTGCGAGGCTCTCTCTGACCCCCCACCCCCGCCAACCCCACCTCCACTGACACTTTGCAGTAAGTGGCTTTTTTCTTCCTCCTCTGCTTTCTGCCTTCCCTTCCCACCCCCCCCTCCCCGGCTTCTTCCCTTGTTTAGACTGCAAGCCGCCGGTGATTTCCATCTGGAAAAACACAGGGCTGGCGGGGGAAGGGGAGCGCACTGCCTACCCCGCCGCAGGGCTGCACTGCCCACCCCGCCTCGCTGCAGCCACCCCCGGCCCGGCGGCACCGCCGCCGCGGGCCCAGCTCTGGGGGGAGAGCGAGGGAGGGCGAGGGGGTGGCCGCGAAATGGCCGAGAGCGCCGCGGAGGGAGCAGAGCGGGGGATGCGGGGACACGAGAGGGAGCGGCGGGTCAGGGCGGCCCCGCGGCAGGAGCCGCTCGTACAGCCCTGCCCCCCCTGCCGGCTCCTTCCTCACCCTCCCTCTCACTCCCCCCTTTCCTCCCTTTCTCTCTGTTCCCCCCGGTCAGGGCGGGGTGTGGGTGGCCGCGGGGACGGTGGACATTTTGCAACCCGCGGCTGCCCCCGGTGCGGCGGCGGACTCGGGGTGTGTGAGACTGCGCGCGTGTGTGTGTGTGTGTGTGTGTGTGCGTGTGTGTGCGCGTGTGTGTGCGCGTGTGTGTGCGTGCGGTGCTGCTGCAGGGGTTGCGGTGTGCGTGTGTGCGGTGCCTGTGTCTGTGCGTGCGGGGGGTGCGGTGCCGTGTGTGTGTGCGTGCGTGTGTGTGT
>VYZS01078665.1:27886-47178 GCA_013400695.1 Neodrepanis coruscans | reverse complement strand
TTTTTTTTTTTTTTTCCTTTTCCTCTCCTTTCTCTACTTCTGTCTGTCCGGGTTAACTGTTTGGTGACTGCCATGGTGTTTGTAACAGTTCCCATTCCAGCATTCACATTTTAGGCCATGGGCTTGTTATTCTTCACTCATGTACTGTACTTTACACTGTCTGGCTGGTAAAATGAAAATCAGTGTTACTTGATATCACTATTGTCACTCTAGGGTTTGTTAAGCCATGTTATAGTTCTTAGCAAGGTCTAGGCCCTTTAATGTTTTAGATTGAAGCTGACTGCAGTTTCTCATGGTAAAATCTTAGCTACTTACTATTAAAAACAGTTTTCTCAGCAAACACTTTGTTTCTAGTACTGGTATTTCTTTTGCATTTATTTTTTTGCATTTGTGGTCATCAAAATACTACAGCCACAGAGCAGGAGACTTTCTGTCACAGTTTGTAATACCTTGAAGAATATGCAATATAATTAGTTTTGAACTACATGTTGCTCTTAAGAACGTGTTTCACTGAACAATGTATGTTGGTCTTCATTCTCAGTGTTTGGACATCACTCTTTTAAGCCACTTTTCCAGAAATGTAGGTCTAATTTTTTAAAAGCACCAAATTTGGCACTGTGTTCTAGTGTCATAAATCTGGAGTGACTCCAGGGGACAGGATTGTGAGCCACTTACATGGGTGTATATCTAGAATAACTCCATTTATTGGACATAATCCAGGCATGTAGTAGAGTAACTGAGCTGAGAAAGTGATCTGCTGCATATCACTGTTATTTTCTCTATATTACTTTTCATGGCAAAAAGCACTGTGGGCTTAAACAGGATTTTTTCCTGATTAAGGAGCTGCATTAAGTGTCTACAGAAGTGAGTAAGACCCCTATTCCAGTCACTAATCTCGTGTGCACTTACACTAATATTGAACTTGGCCTGGAGGATTTTGTGTCTCAGTGATGAGAAATCATCAGCACCCACAGCTCCATAGCATTTGTAGTACCAGGCTGGAACATAAAGCAATCTAGAAATAGCTCAGTAAAATAGATATTTTAATCTCTCTGGTGGTAAAACACTGGAGCTGAAGGAGGAGGTAATGAGAAATGCCTGTTGGTAGTTCAGCTCTTGTGGTGACAGGCAGCTGATGGTCTTGGGTTTGGTGTGATGAGTTTGCAGGTCTCAGCCTGCCTGCTGAGCCAGGGGTGTTTTTTCTCAGAGGAGTGAGGGGATGAGGCATTTGTGGGCAGTTTCCTGCACCCGAAGTGCAGCTTTTCAATGCCTCAACTAACTTGCCCTTCAGGTTAGGAGAGAATACCCTCTGGTTGGCATGTCTGCCTCTGTTTTGGGCCTCCATAGTGAGGAGGTGGCTTGACATAGAAGAGCTTGTTAGGAGGACTGGCTGGAGAGAGTGGAATAGTTGCACGCAGGATGACTCCTGTGGTGGTGAGCCTTTGTGTGCTGCATGCTGCTTATACATATTTTATTGTAAGACAAATTACCTGTGTGACTAAGAGTGTGAGAAAGTAATTACTTTCAAAAAGGCCATATATACATAGGTAAAAGACATTTGGAAAATAAATAGCACAACTTTTCTCCTTTGCCTTTCTGGCCTGACTGAATTTATTTAGAAAGGTTGAGAAAAATGGTCTTGTTTTAAAAGACATTTATGAGAGACCTGGAATTTCACTTAACAAAAATTTTTATGTAATAGATCCAGTGGCCTAGTTTCCCATTAATTAAGAATATAGACACTTGGATGCAGGTACCTGAAAATCAACTAAGGATTTAAACATTGGAATTTTAAAATAATTGTTGTAGTAATGTAACTAGTAAAACAAAATCCAGGCCAAATTTTCCCCTTGCTGAAGTTTAGCAGCACATCTTAGTAGATGGCAGTTAGAATTGTCATTGTCATTCTTCGTACAGCACAGTGCTTTTGTTGTGGTGTACTAATTGAAGGGGAAATGCAATAAAGAAGTATGGCAGGCTGTAAAGGAAATGCTTGTCAGAATTGCATAGACGGTCTGAAGCACTGGCTGGCTGCATACCTACTCCAGCGTGTGAGGCAGCTCATGCTAATGCTGCGTGAGACAAGTCAGGCTGTGTGACAACCTCAGCTATAAGCATGCAGGTTGTGAATGATTTGGCTGTTTTGGAAAACCATAGGGGTACGGTGTTTACAATTCAGAGAGTGTAGATGACAGATTTAGTTGTAGGTATTTTCTGAGACTGCTGTAACCAGCTCTACATTAACAGGCAAAAATATAATTAGCACAAGAAACTGGCAGGCTTGACACAGGTAAATATTTCATTGCAAAGAACTGATGTGCTGTATTCCGGTGACTTCAAGAGCCTAAGCTTTGCAAAGTGAGAACCCTGACCTCATCCTTTCATTTTACTTTTGTGCAAGACTCTAAGTGTGATAAATAAATAAACACGTATTTGGATGAAGTCACTGTATTTTGGAGTCTTATTCAGTAAGGCTTTCTTTGTATAAGAAAGTTGAAGATTTTTACTTGTTTTTGGCGGAGGTGATGCATGACTAGTATTTTAAAATGTAAGAAACTGTGTAGACTCCTGACTTTTGCAAGAGACAACAAGCAGATTGATGACCATAATTCCTTTTGATCTTGGTGTATGTGTTGAGAACGTAATACTTAGTGGTTTGTTTTTTTTCCTTCCCTCTCAAAGCTGTAGTCTGAGATGGTTGTAAAGCACATGCAAATCTGTATGTGTGCATTGGTTCCAGTCTGCAAAGTTACTTTAGTACATGTCCCAGTGAGGGTTTTGCTGAATGAGAATTGATCAAAGAACATATCTAGAGTTCAGTATGCATGTAAATCCTTCCATAAACAGGAACAAGTAAGTAGGCTCATAACTGAAACAACAAAAATGCGTCTCAGCGAGGAAAAAATGGTCCCACTAAATCCTTTTATTGTATCAAATGTGATAAAAATATTTGGTGAGATTCCAAGTGAAAAACCCAAATGTGTTTTGTTTAATAAGTGATGTCAGCAGAAATTCAGTGCTGGGTCTTCATAATTTTACTAAGCAAAATTACAGAAATAAAAAAAATTATATCACTCTGGTAGAGTTTTTCTTTGCTTATATTTTTTGAGAATTTGCAGTAGTAGGCATCAATTCTGGCATGCCACCATTAAAACAGTATACAAGATAAAATTGTGTTCCAAAAGGTGATTATTTCTCCCCTAATAGTAGGAGTTGCAGCAGTATGTTTTCTGGATGTTGCTGCTTCTCTAATAAAATATGTTCTGTTGGCAGTGAAGACAGTCATCTCAACTCGCTTATGATTCTCATTAAGATCACATTTAGGAAAAGAGCACTCAGTTTGAATAAATGAGTTCTGCTCTTTACTGTATATGCTCTGTTTGCAGGATTAAATCTGTTTTATTTGTGCTTGAGTAACAGCAAATGCAGCCTCTCTAAGTCTTCATTGGGATGTGTTAGTGTGTTGTAAATTGTATGACTCTTAACTGTGTTCTTGTTTCTTCTTATTTTGATATCCATCTCCTCAACTCCTGGATCAACAGTCACGTCACAGGCCAAACCAGATGGGCAAGCAATACAAGCTGTGAAATTATTCTTGACCCGGTAGGACAGTGACCACCTTCACTTTTGTCTTCACCGTACAGTTACACACTGCCAATAAGGTGAGAATGCAATGCATTTTATTTCCTCTCAGGAATGTACACTGTCTGCTTTGGGCTTTAAGCAGTATGCACAGCTTCCTGGTGTCTGTGTGGTTACCTGCCTGTGATATATTTGTACTTCCTTTGCCTGGCAGTAGAGGTCCTTGAGAAACTCTCCTCAGAAAAATTCCATTAACTGTGGTGACTCAGTTCAGTGGCTTACAGGACAAGTGGGTTCCAGATGAGTGGCTGGTTTTATGCTTACCTCAGGTTAGAGCATATTTAGTTACTAAAAGATGGTAGTACAAATGGAAAAGTTGAGAGACTTTGATTTTTGCTGTAAAATGCCAGGTGTAAAATTGTATAAATCCTTCCTGCACTTTTATGAACACTTTCAGTGGTTCCTCTTTGCTTGCCACCTGCTTGAGTTTGCCACTGACCCAGGTTTCTCCTGTGCCTTAAAATTGATCTGGCATAAGAATACTTCCTAGAATAACTAGTCACTACTGATGTATCTGGGTGTCTTTTACTCTGGTTTGAGGAATGTTTTCAATTCCTCTGATTTTCCTCCCTGAAATGCTGTAGCCAGACAGAATGCAATAGTGCGCATATATTGTATGCTCTCCCTTTGCTCTCTCTCTTCTTCCCATATGGTTCTGGAGAATACCTTGAAAAAACCAAATCCCAAGACTCAACAATCATACTGCCAATAAAAAGAACATAAGTTTTTATTTTATTTCTTTAATCTGATTGTCATTAAGCCAGCCTGGTTTTTTTTGACCTGTTCTATGATTTTTAAGTGCTCGGAGTTGGCAGTACTGCTAATGCTTTAAAAAAAAAAAAGATAAAGGGTCATAATAAAATTGCTTTTGTCTTTAAAAGAAAATTGAATAGAGTGATTTCTTGCAGAAAATCAACGTGTTTTTTTTTGAATTTACTACCAGAAAACTTAATTACTGTAGTGTTCTATTTATGTGGGGCTGATCAGAAAGTCTCTCTTGCAGAATAACTTTTAATGTATACAACATGTCATAGCAAAGTATGCAACACATAATTTACATTTTATTGTGGCTATGGGGAAGGGTGCTGTGTTTTATAGGGAAGTTGCCTAGGCAAGTAGTTACGTGCAAAGACATGCCTGTTACAGTTTACAGATGGGCTTGAATGGTGGGGGTGGATTGTAACCACTGGATTTCTTCAGATTAATAAAAATTTCTTGAGAGTGAAAAACCACACAAAGTGCCCATGCACTAACACACTTCATCTTTCCACTTTGGAAGAAAACTGGCTTGTTAGCAGCTATTGACCTGGCAGATGGATTAGAAGGAAGTTTTTTGTTAAGACGCTATTATTTCCACAAAGCATTTATTTTCTTTTTCAGGGTTAGCTTAGGCTCTATGAAAATGTATTTATTTCATTTCAAGGAGTGATTACTCCTGGAAAGGCTTGTATTTCTTAATTAGAAGAAGTAATACTTTATAGGGTATTGGTCAAATCCGATGAATAATCAGATTGTGTTACCCACAGTGTTTTGCTAAGTCACCCTGAATGTTTTAGCATCTGGCATTTTCTGTGATTTCAGGAGGAAGAATATATTAGATGTTCAACAAGCATTTTTGATAAAAATATAACCTAGTGAAGTCTGGCATGTTTTTTCTGTATCATCTCAGCTTGAAGTATATTGTATTTGTGGACCTTAGACTGGGTTTGGTTTAGCTTCTTTTTTTCTTGTTGGATGTTTTAGTCACCGAGTTTGGGGTACCTCTGTTGACCTCATTAGTTAGTTCTCATTTTCTCTGTGGAGCGATAAAAATCAGGCCCACTGTATAACTAAATGAGTGAAATAAAAGCTATTGGGGTAGACACTGCCTGCTTACAAATGTTCTCTCTGTCATTGGAGGAAACAGACAGGAGCTCACAGTAGTAACACATGAAAGAAACGTGAGCTGGCACCATGCAGCCAGCAGCCGCAGATAGGTTTCACAGCTCCAGAGAGAGCATCTTGTAGTCATGCCCACTGTCTTTATGGTTTTCACATTTGTTTTGAGGTGAAGGCTGTGACAGCCCTGCTCTCTTTTAGACAGACCTGGGTTATTACCATGGAGTCTGTCAGAGGGACTGAACATTGGATGCATTTGAACACATCCGAAAGTGAGATCTCAGAAACTGTACTCGAGGCCTAATGTCCCTACATTCATGGCTTTACTAATGTGAGGATTCGTGTGGCCTCAGGGGGGTCATGTCACTGTTGTGTGTGAGCTCCAGGTGTGCTTAGCTTTTCAATTCAAGCAGCGTTTTTGGTAGAGCTAAGCATCTTGCCTGGATAAGGATGTGGGGATTAGAAAATGAAAATAAATAGATACAGCTTTTTTAGTTAGTTTTAGCCTGCTTTACAAAACAAAAAGTTATTGTTGTTTGTTCAGAGTGTGTACTGCCTCCTTCTACTAAGGCAAATGACTCAATGCTTTCTTTTAAACAGTTATCTTGAGAGGATTTTGTGTGAGACACTGGACATTTTAACAATTAAGGAGTTCATTTTAATCTTTTCCACTGTCAAGTAACTGGATATTTATTAATCATATTGTAGTACTGAGTTGAATTTATGGCTGCAGCTCATTTGTCAGAAATTTTTTTGGGGCCGAATTTTCCATAAGTATGTCTGTAAGCTATCTAATGTAGCTTAATTTGTACATAAGACATAATTTCTGTTTTACACAGACTTCTGGCTACTGCTGTCTGTCAATGAACAACAATCTGCTCTTTTGAAATACTTAAAACTGAACACAAAAAGAGCTAATCTGTCTCTGTATTACTCTGTTTAATGGTAACTTTTTGGTTGTCATATCGGTGTCCTTTTTCATTACTGGTTTTATTTCTTCCCTCTCATGCTGTTTCTGAAGGCCTACAATAGCTGTAGGGCTAAAAGAAGATAGGCAGTAGAGATTTTTATCATGTTAAGAGGACAAGTTAAGTGGAGCTGTGAACTGGGTGTAATTGGATAGTAATTAGAAAAAATTTCAGTTTTTTTGTTTGTTTTGTGTATGTTAAATTTACCTTTGAGTTACCCAAAGTGAGATGAGTGCAGGCTCATCAGAGTTTTGGAAATGAGACTTTGTGGTCCCTTCACCTCAGCCATAACCATTCATGTTTTTGCTTTATTGTTTTTTTAGCAGATACTGAAAGTCTGGCTGGCAGAAAGTTTTGTATACAGTCTAGAGTGTAAATGGAGTTTGATGTAGTGTCTGTCTACATAAATCACAGGGCTCATGTTCATAATGTGATACAAGCCACGATCTGAAGTTTGATTTGCCTTCCAACTTGGTGTTCTAAAAAGGTGTATCTGCAAATGGAATAAGATACTCACTGTTCCACGCACTGCAACTTGTTAGCATTGCTTTAAAAGTGGGGGCTTTTGGATGTTAGTGTAAGTATAAAAGAGATGGAGAACTTCTATGTGCTGGGGACAGAAAAGTGGTGGGATGACTAGATGTGATGATGTGCAGTTGTATATAAATCTGTGCATGTATGCCCTCCTCCTGCCTTCTCCCTTGGTTATGGTGTTGGGCAGGGGTGTGCCAGTAGGTTTTGCTGTGCCTTGAAACCAGAGGTATGGTTTTGGGTTAAAGTTAGCCCTCATTACCAGGGGTATAATTTTGGTCAAAAGTTAGCTCAGGTGACAGCATCTCAATTTAAATGTGTTGGCTGAGGGGTTTCTTATGGTGAGACACTGTGATGAAGGCAAACTATAAATTTAATAATTGCTTCTTTATTTTCTCATCAACTACCTATTCTGGAACTAGCTGTAAATCTGACTTTAGGATTTTTTGAGTCACTCCTTGCACTCTAAAAAAGTACAAATGTCAAAGTGTTTCTTACCCATATTGGAGTATAGTTGTGACTCTAACCACATTTTTGTTTGTCAGGTACCCACATGTGAAGGCCTTTGTAGTTTTGTCCATTTATCATTTTTGTGAGGCCAGCTTTTTGAAAGAAAGTCAGGCTTTAATAGAGAAGGATAATTACAAAAAGCAGGCTTAATTCTTCTTTACTGTGCTTGGAAATTTTGTGCTAATGAATATTTTCTCATTGGTGCTGTTCCTTTTCAGTACCATGTATAGCAGCTGAGTAGAAAGTGATATTCAAATGTGTATGATAGAAAATGCTTTTCTTCTCTTGTAGAAACATTTCCCTATTTGGTACTGTGCTGTATTCATAGCTTTTCCAAGGTAGTCTGACAGCAAGTAGATCCAGAATGGTTTAAAAATTCACTGTATACAAGAGAAAAAAATCCTAGTAGGTTATTACAGTAGAAGAAGTTGTAACTTTATTTTCCATGTACCACTAGCAGTAAAAAACCCATAGCACTAATCATATGTACTGCATTTTTATTTACAGATTAGTAGGCTCTACTCTGACATATGACTAACAAGGAAGCCCCTCCCTTTAACAGTTGTATGTCATCTGCTTCAGAGAACTAATTACTTGGCAATTCCCATTTGATAATTCCCTCTTTATTTTCTGATGAGTTACTTAACAGTGATGAGCTTGTTGAGCAGAATGCTGTGCTTAATCTGTGCTTCAGAAACTACAGTGTGGGCCTGGGGATATCATTGTTTTTGAAATGCTGCTTAGCCTTGCCATAGGGATATTGAAACCATGCTAAGACATGTGAACAGTTCACAGTTAACAGCTGAATGTGAGTGATGCACAGCTTTTGCCAAAAAAATAAAGTATGGGTTTAAATTACCATTGCACTGCAAACAGAATCTTACATGCGTTGTTTCTCAAAAAAACCCAAAACTAAACCTAATGTAATTTAGACATCAAGAAGCAGAAGCTTGTGTCAGAGATACCTTCTATGTATCATTGCTCCTCTCCACTGAAATAATCAATTAAATGGAAATTTTATTCTTTAAAACCCCCCACTGTTTCTTGTAATACCTATATGACAGTTCAGCTGATTCCCAGTGGTTATTGTGTTCTTTTAATATGAGATGCTTAAATAAGTTTTTACTGTGTTTTCTTTGCTGTTACCTGTCTTTCTGATTCTTTCCCAATCCCTTTTCACATTCTTTTACTCTAGTGGCCACAGCAACCCTTGTATCTGGCTGGGGAATGCTTTGCAAGTCTCACTGCTAATTACAACATCGCAGTGTTTCTAGAGGGTACCTGAGTTCAGCAGCTCTTAGCTACAGTGCCAGGCAGGGGGATTTATGGAGTGAAGTGACATCAGCCTGCTCGTGGCAGTCATGGTAAGGTCAAAGCGAGTCTCTCTTTCAGATCAGAGTCACGTGTGTCTTGTTCAGTCCCAGTGTCTCTGAAATTCAACCATGTGAAACCATGCTATTGAATTTGAATAAGATTTTTCTTCTGATTTCACTAGAGGAAGGTTTGTGGATCAGCTGTAGTCACTTTGACTAACTGGTGGCATTATTCGACAGATACTGATACATGAAGATTTCCGTTGTAGCTGAGTCAGTGATATAAGCTGAGAATTTGGCTAATTTTTCTTTTACTTGAATAAAAAGTGTAGTAGTTTGTGTATTAATTCACATGACATTGTATCATCGGGCTTGCTGATTTATTAGATCTTCACAATGGTACCACTTGGCCAGTGCTGGAAGCTGTCACAAGCTTGTTTTGTCAATGAGAAAAAAATGCATTTGTACGTAGTTACATGTGTTTTTTTGTAAAATTAATCAGAGGAACAGTAATTTTATGAAACATATAATACAGAGCAGATTAATCTACTTTAATTGTGTTCGTGAACTACACCAGCTATAAAATCTTTTGAAAGGAATATTAATCAACTTGATCAAAGGTGGCTTGAAGTACAGAATTCAAATGTGAACACATTTGCTTTCTATCTGTCTGTGTGTTTGCTGTAGCATGGGTGATTTTTTTTTTAATACAAAAATATGTCCCATTTTCCTTTTTGTATTTTTTTTCGTAGAGAATATGTCCTGTTTTAAAAGAGAAGATATAAGAGGGCAAAACAGATAAAATTTCAGACTTTATAAAATGCAATAAGTAGGGAGCATAACAACACAAGCAATTAAAACCCCAAAGAAGATCATTGAACTGATTTTAATGATTTTTTTAAAACTTATTTTTTATTCTATTTGATTTTTTAATGACTCAAGATGTCTCAGGTAGTGCTATATAGGCATTGCTGAGAACAGAAATCCTCTGTAAGAATCAGAAAAAAAATATGACTGTGAGCAAAGTGCCCCACCTGTGATATACAAGGTTTGCTTACACTGCAAGGAGTTGTCCCGTGACAAGTCTCTCTACAAAACATTACAGGTGTTGTGATGGGACCTGCATCCTGAGCTGTGGTGTCATATTAATTTTCCAGAGATAGCCAAGGAGTTTTTAGGTGGTGATTCAGGCTTATCTTCAACTGCCTACTCAAAGGTGGTCAGTCCACCTGTGAACTACTCTCTCTAGGCCTAGCAGCATTTCACCAAAGGCTGAAATTAGACAGCATTGCCTATGATTTCAGAAGAGATTTTACCTAAGGACTACTTACTTGGTTCTGGATGTTTTCTTCCCTCAGCAAGTGCAAGCAATGTTGCTTGTTACTAAGATTGAATTTTAGAGTGAGATGTTTGGCCCCAGACACACTGATGCACACCAGTGCTTTTTGTATCAGTAGTTACACAAGAAAGACAGTAACATATGAATACTGTCAACATGGCCTTCATTTAACACAAGATATTTTAATTGCATACTAATATCTTAAGATTTGGGTATCTCCTTGGTTGCAGAACCAAGGAGCTGTTTCATCTCTTTGCTTAGGAGTTGCCTGTGTCCTCTTTGAATCAGGGACGAGTTTTAGGTTTCCTACTTACCGGTCTTACTAAACTTCCTTGGATCTCTGCTGTGATCTGGCCTGTTATTTTTGTTGGCAATGACACAGTCTTGGAAATCACTTGTGATTTCCTTTGTGAACTTGACAGTTGTTTAACTGAATTGTGGGGAGATAAGTGACGTGTCAGTATGTGTAACACATCCGTGTTCTATTTTATGGGGAAAGAGGATGATGGTAGCGCTTATAGACAAATAATCTGTAGCTCAAAAACTCACTATATGTGTGTTTTGATGGCTCACAAGTATGTTACACAGTGTCTTAAAAAATGTCTTGCTGCAATACCAGAAGGACCAAATATTTGCACAAGGTGACAGAATAACTCAAGTCCTGGTGCCTCGTCTTCAGCTGTGAGAGTGATACAAAGCAGCGTGAGTGTGTCCTGCCATTTGTTGGTCACCACCAGTTTGTTTTGATTGCTTCGCAGTAGCAGATTCATGGGGGAGTACAGTGTTTAGTGACTGAGCGAATTAAAATAATTCCTGAGTGAAAGTGTGACATTTGTTACATGACACTGCTATCCAGATGTTGTGTACAGCCAGAAAGAGCCCTAAGGAAAACTGAGGTGGGTAGGAGGTTTATAAATGCATTAAACATCAGCAATCAAGTACACCCTAGTTACCTAAGGAATCGAACTTGTTGAATGTCACGTTGGCTGTATGGAATGGGAGATATGCAAACTAAGACATACTTCTGCTATGTGTGCAGCTCTGCTATGAAATGCTTTCATTTGAGCTGTCAGCTGGCTGGCTGCGGTGTTTGGTGCTGTTCACACAGCTCAGTCAGAGTGTCTCCATGAAACCAGTAGTGTCATGCAGCCTGTGCTGCTGGGGGTTTTATACTCATCTTACTAAATGTGAACTGTCCATGTTCCGCATTGCACTGAGGTTCTTAGCTGAAGGCTGTGGTGAAATAAGGGGTGAGGTTCCCAACTCCGTTACTTACTTTGATGGTTTAAATGGAGCCATGTGGGTATAAATGTGGTGTGATAAAGCCTGGGGTCTCCGAGGTGTGTCAGGGCCCTCTGGACTCAGTGCTGTTGAGAGCAGGTCAGCATTGCTCATCAGACACTGCTTGTGTGGCAGCAATAGAGCATTCACATGGTTTTTGCTCCATGTGGAGAGGGTATGAAAGCTGTTCCTCAGTCAAGCGTCACCAGTCTTCTTCCCATGCTTCAGGTGGTTGTGCTGGTGAATTAGACTAATGTTTCTTTATATAGCTCAAGTAGTGTTTTTTCATTTTTATCCTTCTATCCTGTTTTGACCATTTCCAGACTACGTTTTCTTATTGCTGGCCAATTAATTTTTCTCCTCACTGCTTTCTTTACCAAGATTCTCCTGTGCTCAGCAGTTCTCACTGCTGCATATCTGACCTACTTGTATGGCTTCCTTGTTGGGTTTGTTACCTACATGAGACTTAGATTGTGTATTGGCCTCTTCTTTTGTTTGATTTTTTTTGGTATGTGTTTCTCTGTGTCTGAAATGCATTTCTACTTAGAGTGTTTCATACCTCAGTAGTTTTCTGCGGAAATGCAGATTTGAATGTTGTTTCATCTACTTCTCTTCCTAGTTAGTCATAGCTGGATTCTGAGCTTTGCAACCCCAGTGATCTGCCTGGACAAGCCTTTCACTCCATGCAGCCTTCCCCTTCTCCTTATGGGAAAAGACCCTTTATTTCTTCTCCGAAACTTCTCTGTGGCTGGCTGTTTCCCCAGCCAAACATTGGACTTTCAATCCATGTGCCCCTGCCGGTCTTACCTGGCTTCTGCTGCAATGTCTCTTCAGCATACATCTTGCTTTACCAGCTTTTCAGCTGATCAGTAGCATATTTTTTTTGGTATAATACTACATACTACATTGTAAAAAAACCCCAAATCAACAAAAACCCCCAAACCAAAACTTATTCAGTTATTTTCTCTGTACCTGAGCACAAGACAGGAGCCACTCCCTTTGGGTGGCTTTGTTCATAAAACAATAGGGTCACTATTACTTTATTATTGCATCATGTGATTTGCTAGTCAAGGGATTCTTTTACTTTGCTAATACCAATAATTCAAATTATTAACATAAATTTATAAACTGTAATACCATATCCTGTGTCCTATTGATGGGACAAAAGTAGCCGCTTTGGGCTTCTACTTCTGCTTGTACCATGACTCTTATCTAGTGGTTAAGTTCTGTAGCAACATGTTGGGAAACTTTCAAGATTAAATGTAAGTTAAATCAAAGAAGAATTTCTGAAAAGCCCTGTTAAATAAATTTAACATAGTATGCATTTTGAGTGACATTCTTCAGAGAAGGAAAAATTTTTGGACTGCTACGGAGAAGTACCGGATTGAAGCAAGCGCTGAATGAGTGTGGTTCACTTAAGATGTGAAGTGAAAATATGTGAGGGTTTTTTTTTTTCCCCTCTGTGTGTGTATTAGTGTGCTTTTGCCAAGAAATTACTTTTGGAATGATATTGTGGTTATAGTAGGTTTAAAAAGACCCCAACAATAAGTATTTAGTTGATAATTCTGGAGTTGGCTTGTTTTCTCAAAAAAGCAGGCTTTTGACAAAGCAAAAAACAATCAAAAATAATGCTTTTATCTGGGAGTTGATAACCCTTCTTCTTATCATAACAATGAAAAGATACAGACTAAGGGATATTAGAGGAAAATACACATTTTCCAAATTGATTTACTCATTGAATTTAACAGTAACTTGAGTGTAGTTAGTTTCACTAACTGTATGTAGGCAGTTTCCCAAGGTGAGAGAGACATCTGAAAAAACCCCCAACCACATACTTATAAGATTATAAAAATTAATGTAGGGAGCTTGGAGGCATGAGTTACTACTTTTAAAGTCCTGTGTCAAAAACAAGGCTAGACTCCGTATTGATGAAGTCCTTTCAAAGGCAGTGCCCTTTTAATCAGCAAACAGGTCCTCTGTGCATCAAATAATTAAAAATAGAGCAAAGTTTCTGAACAAGGCGTCTGGCAGAAGCGTCTGTACTTCCATCTGTGCATGATTAGCAGAATGTTTCATGATATTTAAATAGCACAAGCTTTGCTCTCTTTTTTATTATTTGTTGTGCTGAAGACCTGTTTG
This sequence comes from Neodrepanis coruscans, assembly GCA_013400695.1. NCBI lineage: Eukaryota > Metazoa > Chordata > Aves > Passeriformes > Philepittidae > Neodrepanis > Neodrepanis coruscans. The sequence goes on along the minus strand of VYZS01078665.1, from coordinate 33,577 downwards.
CTTGTTAAGTGGTCTTTTTTGAATAGTTACTGGCAAGGAATCAGGAAAGTGTATGAAGACATCTTGTGCACACTGCAAATGCCAAATTGTCCCTTTTTTCAGAGAGATGCTGCCCTTACTGTTTTTTTTGATAGGAATTCTACCACATCCCTCACTTAGCATTTATATTTTCTTAAGGACCAGTTCAGAGGGAGTTTAGCATGTGTTTGTGGTCCCTGCCCAGGGACTGCAGTTTGACTGATAATGGCTATTATTTTTATGGCAGTCTCACTCCGAGGCGTGTTAATGGCGTGAGTACGCACCAGGGTGCTTTTGCGGAGTACGTCTGTCAGCTGAGCTCTGCAGCTTCTGCCGGCGGTGCTGGGAGCCATGCGTCTAATCTGCTGTGCACACTGCTCTGAGGGCTTACCCTTTCAGCGAGGACATAATCAGCCAGGCAACAGCTTCCCAAGTGGTTTTGAGGCTTTAAGCTGGGACTCCTTGCTGGCAGTCATTCAGCATGGGATTGCGTGCTCTTCGTCGCTGGCTAGCAACGTGGTGCTGTGCAGTTGTAGCCACTGATTTCCTTCCGTACTAGTCAAATTTTTCTGTGTGTGTGTTTTACAAAGGCCTGTACAAGAAGGTATGGAATGAAAAGAAGCCACTGTCTGGATGCTAAGTGCATTGCTGTAGCTGGCTGAGGCCAGTGTTGTTATGTGCAAGTGCCCAGTTGTTGGGAGCTGGCAGGCTGGCAGCAAGCTGAGACACTCAGATGGGCTCAGAGGTCCTTTGTGGAGAGCCAGTATTCAGTCTTTGGACAATCTGTGTTCTTGGATGGACCTGGAAAATAAGACCTTTTGTGGTGTGTGTAAGTGGTGTTTACTGTGTAGCTGGGCTTTTTGTTGCTGGGTTGTTTTTTATTTTTTTTTTAGATTTTTTTTTTTTTGTCTCATGTTTGAGAAAAGCTGTGGTGTATGATATGTGAATACTGACCTGGGTCATCTCTTGACTTCAGTTGAGGACTTCAAAAGAAGTTGTGGTTACTACTGAGAACAAAGCTGCTAACCTGACAACATAAGTGCATAAACTCTGTGTTTGTACTTCAGAAAAAAACACTGAGAAGCCTGGACCATGGAGAAAGCCTGCCATGAGCCTCTGCATAGAGTTTACCTCATCTCAGTTAGCTAGTGCTATGTTACTGGTATCCATCATGCTGCTTCTGGTCTGGGTTCTGCAGAGCAGAGTGTTCTTCAGTCTCAGAGCAAGTTCTCATTAGCAGGGTTATATCTTATGCGGGCAAATAATTAGAAATTCAGGGAAGCAGTGGTAGGACCAATTTGCAAATGTGTGTCCCTTGAATGGTTTGGCTTCCAGGCACCCAGGGGGGCCTGAAGGTAAGTGGGTAGACACAGAGAAGTGCTGGAAGGGAAAGAGAAGGAACAATCATATTTCACTATAAAAGCTGAGGGCAACATATATGTTCATTCTTTCAGCTGGACTACTTAAGTAGTGCATGAAGCAGTTCCACTCACATTACCTACATTGCTCTTAAAAACCGTTAGTATCAGTCCCCTTAACAGTTGATTTCCGTGGAAATAGGAATTACTTCTAGAGCTGATTCTTGATCAGTGTCGTTTGGTGGGCCTAATATTAGCATTGTTCCAGGAGCAGGAAGGAAAAGGAAGTCTTGGGTTCGTGTTAGAAAGGTGCATGAAGTTGTATTGGTAGGTTGGTTAAACTAAGCCAGGCTTTGTTTTGCTCCTAGTGTTTGTTCTCAAAATATATCATAATGGGTTTTTTGGAACAGCTTCAGCTTATGTTGTGAATGTGAATTAATTAACATTAGTATGAATTGCATATTGTCTAACGGAATTTGTTTTTCTGTCTCTCCTGTCGTGCTCAAGGTACTTCAAACACTTTAAAATAATGAGTTCAGCTATAATAGTGCTGACGCTCTTCAGACAAACACAGCCATCCTTCTGGGTGCAACAGGAGATCAAATTCAGGGATGTTTCTGCTGATAGGAGTGGGAAGAATAGTGGTTGTAATGTTAGTATTGCCCCATCTGTTTTTTCAAAAAGCATTTGTGAGAGGCTTCTTATTTTGGCAGACTACATTTTGCTGTTTATTACTTCATTTATAACTCTCAATGCAGTGTAAACAGAATGAAGAAGAATTGCAGGGCACATTATTCATAAGTTGTTGTTTAAACCTCATTGTTGCATTTCTAGCCCTGATTGTTTCACATCATGAGATGTTTCACTACATGAAAAATTTGGTAGCCCTTGATCTCCTGAAACAAAACCAAAGCTTCCTTTTATGGTTCTGCGAAAGGACATTGTAGCAAAGCAGGTAAACTGGAATTCAGCCTAAGGTGGTGGTATCCTGTTGATTTGTGTGCAAAGTGAGGGTTCTGTTAGGTGTCTGCAAGTCTCCAGAGGAAAGGGAGTGCCGTGTTCTCCCAAAAATAATTCCTTTCAGTTGTCTGGAGAAAGTATGGATACCGTCCACCATACGCATATCCTCAGGTACAAGGATTACAATGGAAATGTTGATGACCAGTCAGTATAGATGTATTAGCAAGTCTTTATATAATTCAGAATTGTTGACATGTTGTTTTAGGCCCCATTCCTACTGGCATTCCTTCTGTTGATTTTTAGAGTGTTAGAATCAGACGCCTTTGGCTCATATTTGGAGCAAAAAGAAGTGTCCATGTTCTGAAATCGCCCTCCAGCTTTGGAGGGGAGAACAGTTGAAATAACTGACCTGTACAGTGATTTTGAAGTACTTTATGGTATCATCAAGCTGTACACTGAAAATAAAGCTTTCCTTAAGATATTTTGGATACTTCATTTTGATCTATAGCTTGTAGTGTTCCCTGTTAATGGAAGGCTTGATGTGATTTTTATGCTTTCCTCATAAAGCTGTTCTTTGACAAGGGGAAAAATGTGTCTAATTAACATGTGTTTTTCTGTATATGGATTATTATGAATTCATTATTTTAGGTTTGTACTACTATATAAAAGCTTTTCCAAAACTTTGGCAACTTGGTAGAGAGGAGTGACAATTCAGTGCATTCTCAGCTATGCAGCTATAATGTATATTGCTTCTGAAGACACCTATGTCTTACAATAAAAATACCCCTTATAGCCAAAGATGCGTGACCACAATCTAGATAATTACAAAAGAAAGAGACTCAACTAAATACAGAAACCAAAAAAAAAAAAAGCCAAATTTTTTTTAAGAGCAATAGAAGTGATAAAGGATAGAATTACTATTCCATAAATTTTAAAAATAAAAAAAAGCTCTGTGGTTCCCTATTGTTGTTACCCCTAAAGCTGCTATCGGAGAATATATGTGGAACAAAAGTCTGAAATACTAGATGCTATAAATTTGATAGATATTCAGGGCTTAGTTGCACTCCAGAAAAAGAATAAGTGTGCAGATTTGCTAGAAACAACAAAAGCAAATTTGAGGTACTGCTAGAAAAGCTGAACAATAGGTTTGTTTGTGAAATGGCATGTAAATGATGTTTTGTCTCAGATAGGGCCACTGAAATTGTAAGCAGGTAGTAAAAATTTACTGTTTCATATTTCACAGATAATAATTACTCTGAATGTTTTAAGTAGCACAGGAAATGTAGTGTCACAAGCTTGACATTTGACTATTAATAATGATACTGAAGCAGTTTCACCACCAAAAATGCCAGGACTGCAGGAGGAAGGACAACATTTTGATCAGATAAAGACACAAAAGTTTTAAAGCCCTTCAGGGAGGTTGAAAAAAGACCTTTTGGAAACAGGGGCAAAATCACCTTTCAGGATTGGACATTTTAGGTCCACTTTTGGGAATATCTGTGCAGGTGAGGTTGGAAGAGAAGAGTGTCATTTCTGTCTTCCCCCTTCCTCCACCCACTTGTGATTTGATGAAGACTGTTTTAAAACAGGCTAATAGCACAGGGCTGTGAAGTGTTTTGGATTCACTTGTAAAAATACATGAGTGGATGTGGGATCAAGAAAAGAGCATGAGTCCTTGGTGTCCATTCACAAACTTGCTTGAGATGCATTGCAAGTTATCTTCTGCAAGGTTGAGATTTGGCTGCAGGTTACTTTATTGAAAAGAGACCTTTCTTTTCTAAACATAAAGTACGGCTGTCTTTGCCTTTTTTTTAAACAAGCAGGCTTGCTCTCCCCATGTCTATGTGCATATGAGTGTTTCCACAATCCGTTACTATTAAGATTGTTAGGGCTTGCTTGGTCGTTACAGTAGTGTATGGTGAGAACAAAATACAGCACTTCACATACAAATACGCAGTAAGTTTCAGCCTGCCTACATGTTGGAGACCAAGGACTGTGTCCTCTTTAAGTTGATAATGTAACAAACTTCGCTCAAAGAGAATACAAAATAAAGGTGGATACTGGTGAAAATTACTAATGATACTTTGCAAGCAGAAGAGGACAGCCCAAGCCGAGCCCCTGTGAAGCAACCGGGACATTTCTGTTCTGTCACTCTCCGCAACGTGGTGCTGGGGTGGGTGGTCCCCCATTTCCAATAAATTTCTTGGTTGGTTTTGGCAGTTATGTTGTTATGTAGATGATTTGATAGTGCTGATAGGTACATTGCTTTCCAAAATTCCTTGTCAATGGAGTATGTAGAGCACATTTTTGGCTTTGTGCTGGTAGTATGGGTTGCACCAGTTCAATTCTATGTATTTAGCTGTGTGCAAGCTAGTTAAAGGAGTTCTGTTTTTTTGGGGACAGGAAGGAAAAGTTTCTCAGCCTCCTTGTTGAAAGTGTTTTGGTAGTTGTGACAGCTTTTTCCCTTCCAAAATATGTCTTGTGCTTTCAGACTCGCTTATTTTCAGATATGGTTAATGGTAATTTTTATCTTTAGAACGCAAATGCAATTTTAGCATACTTTTGCACTGTATAATGCTTTTCTTTGCACAAACTGCTTACCAGACAAATTAAGAAGACAGGTATGTATTTAAATACCAACCAACCAAAACCAAAATGCAGTTTACCTTCTGAAATATTTATATACTCATAGTTGTAGGTGTTGCAACATTTATGTCAGAGTGGCACCATTCTGCTTTACTTAGTGTCAGCAGATCCCTTTAGCTGTGTATTGCAGTTGTGCTGGAGCTATGGCAAAGCCTTTGTGTCTCAGTGGTGGTAACCTACATGGGAACAGCCTCTCTGAGGTGCCTTTTGCAGGGGGATGTTGGGGAATCATAGATCTCTGGCAGTCATCGGCATTTCTGTACAAAGGGTGAAACAACAGCCCTTGTATTAAGAAATGTAAATTCCCTTCTGCCATATAAAAACTGGGCAGACTCCTGACTCCGGGGTGATGCCAATGGCATTTTAGCCTGCCCGAAAGAGTTGTTAAATAAGCACAATCACATTTTCACAAAGGAGGCCTGGACAAGATAGTAACTCTCCAGGGCTGTGCTTTTTGTAAGGTGATTCACAGCATGTACAGAGGGAATGGAAAATGTTGTCTTGCAAGCTTTTAGCGTGTTATTATTTTGAAGTCATTTTGCCCAGACACAAATGCTGGTGACTGTATGGGAAGCCTCTAGAGCTACAAAGAGTGGAAGGTGAACCTCCTACACCTTAGGATAGACTGTAACTAGTAAATAACATTTTGTGGCCAGCTATTCACCTAACTATCCATACCTCTGTTCTAAAAAAAAAAAAAAAAAAAAAA
>VYZS01078665.1:3772-27880 GCA_013400695.1 Neodrepanis coruscans | reverse complement strand
TCTAAAAAAAAAAAAAAAAAAAGAAAAAAAGAAAAATATTTGTGAGACTTGACCTGTTACAAGATGTGTTGCTGCTGCAGATGATTATACATATCTATCTTACTGCCTGTTCCTCATGCCAAGATTTAGAAAAATGGCTTGGTTTTGAACTGCCCAGAAACACAGCCCAAGCTGGGAGTAATCATACTGAAACAAATGACTTTTTTATATCCTATACTTCCTCTATCTCTGCAACTGTTTCCCAGCTACCTCTACTCTCAGTAGTAGGGTAATAGGTTACATGAATATGTATTTTTTTAAATTCTGTAGTATAGCTGCTCAAAGAAACATGGACATAGATTGTTAAGATAACATTAATCTTCTGATTTACTGTCTGAGTGCAAATTAGTGGAATTAGGATCAGACTTTTAAAGAACTAAGATTTATTAACCCCCCTCCCCTAAACCACAACAGTATATCTAAGTGCTGACCAAATTAAAAATATGAATGAAAAATTGTGACATATGCCTAAACCTCAGCTGACTGTCATGGTGAATGGGATAATCTTACATGGAGCTGTGACGGGCCAATATGTTATTGTACATTGGGGCCCTATTAATCCATAGATTATTGAGAGAGCATATGGTAACTGCTACAGAGCACGCCATCTATAACATGCTTTTATCTTTGTGTTATTGTTTAAAACTACATCCTAATGTGTTGTTGGGGATGTATGTGGTCTTGAAAAAACTGTTTGCACTGTGCTATTTCCTAGCAATATGGTGTATGGCCAGGATGTAGACTAGATGTTCAAATTATTTATGATGCAGAATTTGTGAATTTGAATTTTAAAATATTTATTATTTCTGGAAATAACCTGAGATGTAACTGTCCACAATGTTCCTCTTCTAAATAATTATTAAATACTTGCTTTCAAAGCTGGATCTTTAGCCAGCTAGGGCATGAGTTTGACAGCTAGTGGTTTTAAAACCTTACAGTCAGGTGATTCAGAACATTGTTGCTATACTGTTCATTAAGATGTGTGAAGTAATGAAGCCTTTCAGAAAAACTGAGAAAGAGCTGGGAAAAGATGACTGCAAGACCAGAGAGCCTCATGAAGTTCATTCTGAAGATGTTTCACTTGGCATCACTTGGCTAAGGAGAGATAAGTTGCTCATGCCTCTGGCCATGCCTAATTACATATGAATCCTTGGGAATAAGGGGTTCAAGGTCTGGGAGATGTCCTTCCTAGGGGGACATTTTGGATACTCTGGAGGTGGGTTATGGAAGTGCTAGGACTCTTTCACCTGAAACTAGGGCCTCACCTGTCTCTGTGCTGTTCAGAGATGGGTATCTGCCTCGGTGCAGATGGCCAGATTTTAATTTTTCCTGTCTGGCCCTGCCCACCCTTTGCTGTTGTGTTTTCATGAGGCTGTTTTCATGAGGCTGTTTTGTATGTGGTATTTGAGGGATTTTGTGTGATAAATTCATCACCCACCTTCAGCAAGTCCACTGCACTTCGGGCATTTGACTCTCCTGGTGGCAGTGGTTCCTCCTGCCCTCACTCTACTGTTCAGTGAGCTGCTGGTGACATGACCTTTTGAGCCTTTCCTGAGGCCCCTGGGGTCAGAGAGGGCCCTGGGCTTTCCTCTGGCTGCAGGGATTCTGGATGAACTCCACCATCTACATGTTCCTGAGCGTTCATAGGCATAAGGCTGACTGCTTTCCCCTGCCCTGTCCTGTCTGCCCTTCTGAGCCCCAACCACACCTTGATTCCTGGAATGATGGGTGAGGTGTTCCCTGCTCATTGGACCATGGTGATCCCACTGCACCGGAGCAGCAGCTGCTACTTATGTGGTTTTTTTCTGCTGTTTTGTGCTGCTGCAGGGTCAGGCTTATCCTGAGAGAGTATGTTTATGGGTGCTCAATGCTAGTGGTACAGCTGGACTGGTGGGTTGAAAGAGGAATGAGAAGTATAGGGACTACCTGTGACCCTGCACAGTTTCAGGATGCTTAGAAATTATTAAGGCAGTTAATTGCTAAGCCTGGAGTGTGCTTAAATACAGCCCAAATGTTGCATGATGTCTAATAACTAAATTTTTCTATCCTTCAGGAGTGCTGCACCGTTGCGGTAACGGGATACAGAAGTGTTGTACCACATGTGCGTAATGGTGGGGAACCTTCATACAGGCTATTACAGCTGTCGCTGGAGGTTGTGAGCAGCAGAGTGTTACTGGCTACATGGGTTCATTGGTTTGCAGTGCAGTGGTGCCTTTTAATTTGTATTCTGTCATGGCAGTAGGGACCAGTTACTCTAATCTGTGAACCTGTTGACTTGAAGCCTGCCTCTGAAAGGCAGGCACTCAGGAAAGCAAAGCTGGCTGCCAGCTGGTACAGTCACTCAGTGATGGGCTTCATTTTCACCAGGGGGAAACCTTAGGGAGCTTTTGAATGGAAAAGGATTGAAAGACTGCTTAGTCTTTCCACAGGTGAAGAGAGATCATAGAAGGTCTTTTTCTGGTGTTCTGATTGTTTTTTAGAATATTAATTATACTTTTTGATGTCATTTTTCCTGCTTTTTTCCCATTAACTTTGAGTCGATTAGCATCTCTGTCCTTCTCTTTGACTACATGTGCAGTTCTTCTTATCCAAAATTCTCTATTGATCTAATATAGTAGTTAAATGGGGTCACTTTTAAAATACAGTAGGGTAGCTTAATGGATCGGTTAGTGAATGTATTTAAAAATTAATGGTTAACATACAGCATCTTTCGTGAAGTTACCAAACATTATTCAAGTAGCATTGTGGTTGTAGCTGTTTTCAGAGAACTTGAATGTTTGCTGGAAAAGTTATCCTTTGGAGTAAAATATTTTCTGCTTTTTTTCATTATGGAAGAAATAAGCAGTTGCTGTTGGTATTTGTAGTAGTCCATCCATTTGTCATATCTTGCAGTATATGATAATACTCTCCTGGCCATTTTTGGGATACTGAAGTGTGGAAGTGAAAAATGCCTGATTTAATTATTTAGATATATGCAAATTTCTTTTTTTTTTTTGTCATTTTTTTTTTTTGCCATGTTTCTGACTGCTCTTTAAAAATCCCACTGTACCCTTGGTATATGTACCTNACTTTGAGTCGATTAGCATCTCTGTCCTTCTCTTTGACTACATGTGCAGTTCTTCTTATCCAAAATTCTCTATTGATCTAATATAGTAGTTAAATGGGGTCACTTTTAAAATACAGTAGGGTAGCTTAATGGATCGGTTAGTGAATGTATTTAAAAATTAATGGTTAACATACAGCATCTCTCGTGAAGTTACCAAACATTATTCAAGTAGCATTGTGGTTGTAGCTGTTTTCAGAGAACTTGAATGTTTGCTGGAAAAGTTATCCTTTGGAGTAAAATATTTTCTGCTTTTTTTCATTATGGAAGAAATAAGCAGTTGCTGTTGGTATTTGTAGTAGTCCATCCATTTGTCATATCTTGCAGTATATGATAATACTCTCCTGGCCATTTTTGGGATACTGAAGTGTGGAAGTGAAAAATGCCTGATTTAATTATTTAGATATATGCAAATTTCTTTTTTTTTTTTTGTCATTATTTTTTTTTGCACTGTTTCTGACTGCTCTTTAAAAATCCCACTGTACCCTTGGTATATGGACCTGAAACAGGAGAAACCGTTCCTGAAAGTTCAGCCTAGTTCATATCTGAGTGTGCCAACTGTCTTGCTTCATCGTAAATCCACATCAGCCCACTAGCATGAGAATGTGGAATAAGCTGCAGAGTCATCCATACCTTTGCTTAATCTTGAGCAGTCAGGCTAGCAAGAGAGTGAAAAATGCTTTTCAGCAGGACTTTTGATGCTTAGGAATACCTGAAATGGGAGTAATTTCTCACTCTGATGGGGATGGCCTTGCTCCTGTCCTTTGCCTATTGGTGCTGTGGTTCAGGGTGACAGAGGAGGAGCAGTGGACCATGTCCATGGGGGAGGCAGGAAAGCTGCCTGCCCTTCCTAGCTGTATACCCCTGGCATGGGCCTTGCCCATGCTTGCTGGCAGGGAGGTACCTGCCGAGGGGTTTGCTCAGGCAGTGCTCTTCATGCTAGGGCTCATGTAGCCTGGAGTGTAACTGTATAATTAGTATAATTTTAGCTTCCAGTTGGCTGTAATAGGTACCAGGAAGCTGTTTCTGCTTTGCACTTACTGAAAAAGGTATATTACTTTCCTACATGTACACCTTATGTAGAAGAACATGCAGTAAAGTGTTTTGTCAGGAGTCAGCGTGTATTGTATTTTCCAGTGTCACAGCCGGCAACTGTGAAATCTGCATCAAAATGCTTTTCCTAAGCATCCTTTAGCCTGGCTAGGGAAAAATATTGATTGGTGTGCAGGATGCTTATACCTGAGCTCAGGGCAGATGCCTACTGTGGTCCTCACTGGCATCAAGGGAGTTAGTAGTTGAATTAGGGAAGCTGATCTGAGCAGTCTTCCAGCCTGAAGGATGAGAGGTAGAAACGGATGGGAGGGAAGTGTGAGTAATGTGAGGGAATCAGAAGGCTAGGAGAAGGAGAGTCCAATAAAATCAAGTAATAAAACATCCATAAAACTGCAGGACCTGAAGTTTGAAACTATAGTTCTATGCTTGCAGGCTTGGCACAACTTTGATTTCTAATTGTCTGCTTCTTTCAGGCTTTCTCTTGCCAGAGAGGTGGTCTGTGTGCTTGCTGTCTGCAGCTGGGAGTCACTGGCTTGCTCATGCCAGTGGTGGCAGAGGGCCATAGCCAAGGTAGATAAGAGTCTTCCCTGTAGTAGTGATTCTTCTTGGGTGAGTGTACTTGGCTGGTTTTCCAGATTATAGACTTCAGGCAGTAGGGCATTAGAAATATTATAGGCTATTAAAAATAATGTTGGAGCATTTGGCTGAACTAACTGCTGCTTTTAATAGAGTCCAAGTCTGACATTTTTGGGACTGAGAGGGTTTGGATGTAAACTTTGTTAAATTGGTTTTGAAAAAGGAAGTTCTTTCATGCTTTGAAGGGAAAAAAATGAAGACAGAACTGCAAGTCTCTTCCTTAAATCAAAGTTTTCTGCCTGAAATGGGAACAGCTCAGCAGAACAGTTTAAGTAAACATGGCCATACCTGCTTATCTGAGACACTGGCATCCTCTCTTTTTACTGTGTTACTTTTTTGTGGTATCCTGGTGTCTCTCAGTCACTGATGTGTTTGTTCTCACAGCTCTTCCTTTGCAGGCATATGCTTTTGTGTCCATTTGATAGTTGCCACTAAAATTTGAGGCTTTCTCTGAAGAGCTTGCTCCAGAAATGTACTTTTTCTACATCTCCGTAGATGAGGGTTTTGGATTGCTGAAAAGTTCTTGCCTTCAGTTCTGACTTTTTCTCTGTTGTGGCTTCTTTATAAAGGGGGAAAAAATCAAAAGCAGCTGTTCCTGAGTCATCTCAGGTTAGTGTTCAGCATATAGAACAGGGTACAGTCTAGGCCAGATATGGCAAGTGAGGTATGATACACAGTTGTAGCCTGTGTATGTTGGTCAGTGAGTGTAGTATAAACACTGGGAGACTTGCTGAAAATCGTGTTTGTATGCGAGATGCAAGGTGTTAGGTAGCATCCTCTAAAGCTAGTGCCTGAGTGTGGGATCATGGTTCTTCTCCTAGGTGTTGTGAGAATGGCTTATTGATACCTAACAGTTCAGCTTGGGCTGGGTTTTGCCTGTCTGTGTTAAAATAATGTAGACTCACAGTAGGTCTTTTATCCAGGTAGCATTGCCACAGTGCTTCCACTGTACCATTGCTTGAAACTGCATTATTTAAAATACTTATTATTAGTTAATATTTTGCTCTTACAACCAGCTCTTAGAGGACCAATTTGTTTTAACTGATACGTGAACAACAACAAAAATGTTTTAGTTCTGTAACATAGGAAAGTAATTTATTTGACAGGTCTTGCAAAGTAAAAGATTCAGTGATGCTTGATAGAGTACTTCTGTACATTCTGTAACATTCTTCAAAGTAATGGAAGAAGAAAAATTGAGAAGTGAGAGAAACTTTTTGTTTTTTCATGGGAATTAATGTGTACATTTCTGAGACTCTAGTATATGTTCTTCCTCTTTTTGGCTACATTACGAGGAATAAAATCAATTAAAGGAAGAAAAAAAGGAGACTCTGCTTCTTCTCAGTTTTGTTGTCAGACAATAGTGCATCAAGACATGAGAAGTGATCTCAGACATACTTTTAGTCATATTTTAAAAAATTGTATTTTGTGATGCAATAGTGTTCAAAATTTTAAAGATAGTGCACATACAAATGTAGGTATATTGCACTGCCAGTGTCAATCTGGTACATAAAGAGCTTCACAACTGTTTGGATCTGCTCTTCTTTCATAATGGGCTGCAACTTGTTTACTAATGCTTGAAAGCATGTACACATCAAATAAATCTCTGGTATTTGGGCCATAGTGTACCAGCATTATGCAAAGGGAAGATTAACCACACTCTATATTAAGCTATGATCCACTTCACTCTTGATTCTTAGCTATACTAAATCAACCAAACCATCAAAGAACAGAATTAGTGGAAGGGTTCCTCAAACAATAGATTTATTTCCATTGTTTATTTGTGTTATTGTTAAGAAAAAGGCAATCAGCAGAGCAAATCTGCTTAGTGCTCAGGGCATTATAAATTAATCATAAGACACGCCAGAAGCTTTTGGGTGTGGAAAACTAGCCACAAATGCAAATGCTATATAGCTGCATTGTATGGTGTGTACAGCGTTGCTGCAACAGCTGAGAGGCAATACGCTTGCTTTGGCTGCTGGTGCTATTAGATAGTCTTTAGCAGGCATTATATTGGCAAATCTGACACAGAATGAATTTGCAAGAGTGAATTTGCAAAGTCAAAAGACTTTCCTAACATGCAGCATGTTTAATGCAAATCATTTGAGCTCTTTCCTGTTTTTACTCTGCTCTCTTTCAGCAAAAAAGTCAAGAAAAGGAGTAGATCAGTGGCTGAATTTTTCTGGAGTGCTTTGCAGCAGGGGGGAAACCTCTTAAAGTGGTGTCTTACTCAGTAAGTTAAGCCTTTTGTTCTTTAATTAATTTATTTTCCTTTTTTTTTTTTTAAATTTTATTTGCTTTCACAACTTTTAAGGTATCTCCAGGCAGGTGTGAAACTCCTCATCCCCAGCTTTGCTTTCCCTCTCCCCCAGAGGTAGCCTTTGCTATATGAAACCTGTTAACCCATCTTGCTGGATATAGAACAACACAGTTGACTCCACACTACTGAAACGTGACTGTCCATCTGCCCTAAATGTGGCTAGTTGCCACATTCATGTTCAGAGAATTACAGCATACGTTGTGTGCCTTTGTCACTTTCCCTGCACACGTGTGTGCCTGCACCCACATACTTGAACAATGCTCTCCCTTTGTTGATGCACTCTGAAAGCCACCAGCTGCATTAATGAGACATTTTCAGAGCCCCAAATGGGAGCGTTTGGGCTTTCCGTACAGCAACAAGTAGGTTTGATACTGCTATCTCTATGACTATAAGGAATAAAAAAAGAGAAAACTGTATCTGTTTCTTTATAACAGATAGAAATGGAGGCACACAGGAAGATTTTCTTAATGTAACTAGAGATTCAGCTGGTGCTGGCACCTTACTACTGATTCTAATAGAAGGTCAGAGATCTAGAAAATTAAGTGCTGAATATCCAAATTTAATTTATAACATTAAATTATGATGGCTTATAAATTTAACTAGCCTTAAGGGTGATAGATATTTCCAGCTGAGTCCAAAAGGACTTCCAGGTGGTCAGCAGTTCCTGTGAATTTTCCTGATACTACTTACTACATTTTTCTTGCACACCTGATATTCCTGCATTTTTTATAGCGAGTTTCTTTGCTCACATCTTTTTTTTATGCCTCATTTGCTAACTCTTCTGGAAAATTGGCAGAATGACAGCAAGCAACTCCCTCATCCTTTTGTGCTAGGACTAATCCTCAGGGTTCTTTCTGATGTGTCTCCAGAAATATGTATTCAGCTTAGGCTGAATGCTGATTTGATTTGTAGTACTAAAATTTGAACAGTGTAGATTTCCTTCTGTCTCTTAAAAAGAAATCACTGTAGAGGTGTACATGAGTAATTCTGGAGTTTTGAACTCAGTCATACAAAATATGTGTCTAAAATACAGATCTATTTTTTTGTATGTAAAAAGTAAGGTGTGCCAAAGTACTTTGCTAAATCTCTTCATTTGTCTTCATTTTGCAAACTTGGAGTTTTACAATTAACAATCAGATCGCTTAACAGAGTATGGTGTTTCAGTGCTCTGAATTGTGCTTTGGCAATTAGACAGATTTTTATTTTGATCTCAGATTATATGGCTTGTTTTTACTTCAGTCTTTTTGTGCTTAATGTATGATTTAATTGAAGTTTTGTTGCAGTGATTGATAGTTGCTTTATTTGATACCTGTTTATAGGCATATATTCATTACTTTTTCAGTGCACTGATATTTGTCAGAGGAGAATGATATTATTTCTTTTGTCAATGAAAATGAGGCTATAAATTACTGTAATTTTGGGATACATTTCTAGTATGAGCAAACAGTATTCCCTTGGTGAGTTTTCCGCTGTGGAAAATTAGGTTATGCATTATGTATTTTAGAAAAGATCTGTATTCCTCTAAAGAGGAATGGCACTGCAACTCCTGAAAACTAAAAAGAGTCCAAATGTATGTAAATTCTTATTTACATGTATGTATTCTTACATATATGTATGTATATTCTTATTTAACTATGCCTTAGCATCTGCAGTGTTGTTACTCTTGGCTCACATAGAGCACTGGAAGTGATTGATTTTGTGTTCTGTTCGTGATTTTTTTTTTTTTTTAACCTTTCTTTTGTAGGACATGGGGTGAAGGGTTCAACTCTGTGAACCTTGGTGTAAGTCACCTGTCAGGCTCTTCCCAGAGCTGCTCTGCTTCTGCCACTGGTGTGGCTGTGTTAGGCCCTGAGATGATGATACCTGAAGTCACTGAAGATCAAAATCAAAGTCACGTAGATTTTGTATTTTGCTGACAAGTACAAAAGGATTTTGCAAAATTACGTCTGGAGTAAGCTGTGGGAGGAGGGAGTATATGATGTATTCTTCCCTGCCAAAATCATAGTGTTAGCATTCTTGGCAGTTCACTGAGCTCCACAGTAACTTGTGGTTTACATTTTAAAAATGCACCAAACAGCATATACTGTTTAATTCTGTGTTGCATTACGCAACAGAGTGCGATTGCCTCAGTGAAGCACATCTGCATTGCGAGAGTAAACTCTCCTGGGAAGCAAGCGCATCTTCCACAGAAGTAGGAGTGAGGCGTGGGCAGGGCGTTGCTATTTTGGCAAGCAGAGGAAGGCAGCATTGGAAAGCTGCCTCACCTTTCACTTTCCATGGAACTTACCCTTTCTCCCTGTTTCAGGCACCAGCCACTGCCACTTGCTTCTCCTAGTGGTGATGTGGGACTGGAGATGTTTTTGGTGATTAAAGCATTTATCAGGGTTTTGAGAGCCATGGCCTTTGCTATCTCTCTGGTTTGTTTGTGATCCCTGAGCGGGCTTGGCTGATATGGAGTTAGGGAGCAGTAAGAAAATCAATTAAAAAAACATCTGGAAATGCTAAATAAATGTTTCGGTTTTGTTAAAAAAAACCCAAACAAAACCACACCTGTGTGATGATATTTTCTTTAACTACTAAGTCAGCAGCAGTTAATGGAAGGTATAAAATTCCTACGATTTTTATACTCTGTTTCAGTTTGCTTCTTCCAAGCCTCTCTTGCTGGAAGCAAAGTTAGGCTCCTGCTTTCTCAGTTCAGCTGAAATTCTTCCTGTCATTCTAAAGCTTGGTTATCAACCCTCCTATTCCTCTTATCAGCATGCATTACATTTTGCGGCAGTGTTTAGCAAAGACTTTCCAACAGTGCCACTGCCAGTGTAATTGGACCTATATCTGAGAGAAATTATTCTCTCTTGAAGGGAGGCTCTGGATGCTTTCTAACAGAGCATTCTTTGAGGCAGGCTGGGTGTCTAGTCAGGCGATCTGTAAATGTGGGTGCACAGAATTTCACCAGGCACTAGTCAAAGTAGTTATTCATGGTTTGCTGTTAAACTGCAAGACTGGAGTGAGTAAGATTCTCTAGGGGTCTGCCCTGACTTTGATAATACTCATTGTTTTCATTATTGAAATGATACATGGAGCAAAGAGAGGAGCAGTTAAATTTACATAGAATAAGAAGCATGAAGGGGGGCTCCAGGCACCTTGGAGGACAGGATTGAAGTTCAGAGCTGCCCTGGCTAACTGGAGGAATGAATTGGAGTAAAAAAACCAAAAAAACCCGAGCGACCAGGACACTGACTTAGAAGCACTGCACAAGTATAGAAATACCCAGTTACGTGAGACAGGATGGGGAATGATTGACTCAGTAGTGGTCCTACAGAAGAACTGTGATCTGGAGTTGAGTTGTGCTGGAGGCAGTTTGGCCTGATTTAGTTGAATAGGGTGGTAAAAATTCACAGGTGGTTCCCAGACCACCAGGAAAAACAACCCTGTGACCTTCTCTCCTCTCCCCTGTGACCTGGGCTACCAGTTCTCTGCTGAGTGGGCAGCTTTTCTATCCTCCCCTGTCTGCTTTGGTTCTGACCCTGGAGCTGGTGACCACACAGCTCCTTCCTGGGTGTCTGTGGGGGAGTGCCCCAGCCCAACTCCTCCCAGGCTTGATCCATGTGCACAGGATAGTGTATCTGAGAGGGAAGGGGATCTCAGACTGTGAATGTCATACAAGGAACAAGGTTTGCCCATCCATATCTCTCAAAAAAGCACTGTTTTGGGGGTATATAAAAAAAGGCGTAAAATAACTCATTCACTCCATTCAGTGTGTAAAATGTCTTAATGTCTAGTTTGGGGCATAACACAATCAAGTGCCAGCTGGATGGTGTCCAGGGAGAAGGCAGGGAAAATGATCACAGATTTGGAAAACATGACCTGGGAAAGAAGATGAAAGAATGGGGATTGTTTAGTCTACAGGGTAGAAGGCCAGTAACAGACATGAAAGCAGTGTTCAAGTATGTGGAAGGTTCCTATAGGGAGGAAGGTAATAAACTGTACTGTGTGGCTGTTTGGGGATAGGACTAAAAGAAATGGGCTCAATATGAAGGTGGCGAGATTTAGGTAAACATTTAAGAAAGCTTCCAAGTGATGAGAGTATTTTGGAACTTCAGTTATTTGCCTTTGAGAAAGCTGTGGACGCATCATCACTGGAGGTTTTTATAAAACAGACAAACCTCTTAGATTAATATTTTGGACATTGCTTTGGGGAAGGAGATGGAATTTGCATCTGAAGTTTGTTTCCCAGGAAATAATGAACAATTTTTTTTTAATCCTGTTAATTCAGGTGATCTCTAATAACCCAGCAAATAACTCAGGACATAGTGGCAATGAATTGTTGCAGCATACCAGTGATAAACAGACAGCTGATTTATGCACAAAACCCAGTGGTGATATTATCCTTCTGCTCTATTCTAGTTAAATAAAAATCTGAGTAGGCTAATTTGACTGGAAAGTTTCAAAAGACTGTTCCTCTAAATGACTTACTCTATACAGAAATAGAGGAAGTGATGTTGGTTGGCTTTGCTTATTGAAATATTGTGCAAACACTATCAATATCCATTACTGGTTGTACATAGCGTGGCCATAGTAAAGCCAGAGGTACTCCATGAGGCATGGGAATTTTGCACTGGAGCATGATGTTGTGTTTTCAGCCTAGATGTTTGTGAACTTGTGTGTTTCTTTTATGTGGAGTCAGGGAGCAAGCTGAGAAGAACTAAGCTTTAATTACCTCATTGCTATCTATATACACAACTTAGTCTTCTCTGTTGTCTTATTACACTGAGGTCATGAGGCAGCAATTGAAGAACAAACCTCAAACTTGTCCTTTGCTTCTGAAATCAAAAAGCCTTTTGGCAGCTCCTGCAGCCAGTATGTATGAGGGCAGAACAGAGGAATGGGAGGGGTTCTTCCCCACGGAGTAACCTGCTGCCTAGAGAAATGGCTTGCGATGGCCCTGTGGATACTTTCCTCCTTTTTTTCTCACTGGTGGATCACCTCCAGACATTGCAAGTTTCTGCAGGTCCCCGAAGCCTTTTAACTTTAACTGCAAGTTTCTGTTACAGAACAAAAAAGTATTTTTATTTTTGAAACACAGCTTCTCCTCTTCTTGTTGCTGTGCATGCCATGGAAGAGGAGGTCTGTGCTGCTACAACCCATGGCAACGAGGTGGCTGAGAGAGGTGATACAGGACACCCATAGGACAGGCTGCCATTGAGAGCTGCCAGGCTCCTTGTGTCCTGCTTAGTGCAGCCTCTGGCTTGACTGCCCTGAGGGATGTTTTGTCACCCTCATCCTGGGGCTAGGAGCACTGGTAGAGGATGATGCAGAGAGTCACCGTGTGCCCAGCACAGATTTAGCAAGGCTTATCATAATCCTGGCCGTATCCACACTAACCCCGAGAGGTCAGACATCACCACACGTTCATGTCCCTGGCCCTGCAGCTCTGGCCTTGCAGGACTGTGCTTATGTCAAGCAACCTACTGCTGAGCCAGTCCTGGTGCTTCTGCATCTGGAAGAGATGCCCTGAGCGCTCAAGACTTGCTGACCATTACCTCTTTGCAAAAGCTTTCTTCTCCTAATCTGCTTCTGTGCAGGTCTGTGTGCAGATTGCATATGATAACAGAATGAGGACGTGTACTCACATGTATACATATGTGCATATAGTTTAGTTTCTTGCCTTTTTAAAATTGGAAATAGTAGTGTGCATGTTGTCTTTGTCCCAGTGTATCTGCTATGCATAGAAAACTAACATTCTTCATGATCTTGAGTGTCCCATCTCATGAGAAACAAATCATCCCTGCTCCTCTGTGGAGGGTCTTTAGCAAATTTAAATTACTGATTTCAATTGTGACTAAAATTATCAAGCAGGAAAACTTTACTGAAATAATCAGCTTCTAAATATTGTTTTATGTTTACTCTTTTTTAGATATAGTCCTTAAAGAAGAGAATGCTTTCAATATTTGAAATAATTGCATATATCTTTTTTTAAACTTAGACTGCATTGTATTTTTACAGATGTTCCATCAGTGGGCCTCGAGTTTGTGTTATTTTAATCAGTGGTGTGTTTTCTGTTCACTGTTTACTAGATTATAGTTTTGCATGTGACTGGTATTAGGCTATATTCACATGAAAATAAGTGTTCAGCGAAAATGCCCCAAAAGGAGATTCTGAAACATTTCTGTCATGTAACTAAATGCTTCCTTAAAATAGGAGCTGAAAAAGTAGGAGGAGAGAAAAGAAAAAAAGCCAAACTTGTTTTGCATTAAAATTAAGACATTTTTAAAAGGAACAGTTAATTGTAGTTATTAAATTAAATTTGGTTTTTGGTCACAGTATCTTAGATCAGAGCTTTGGGAATCATAGATCCTGAACTCTTTTCACATCACTGTAGTTAAGAAATTATTTTAACTCCTATTTTCTTACTTCTACAACTTCCACTTTCTTTCTTCTGTTTGAGCCAAATACTTAACTTAGCCTGCTAAGTAGACTGACATGACAGATACCCTCTCTGATATTGCAGAAGAGTCTGCTACTGTGAGCTGATGTAGGCTGTCCTGGTTTAAGAACTGCGGTCAGTAACTTCTAGCAGTTTTGAAGTTTGATTGTCTTCATGACTTTATCAGCAAATAACCTTCTCTAAATATTACTCAAAAGCCCTGAATTTGAATGGTTTCAGTAGATACAACATTGGAATGTAATATGGGTTGTCACAGCCTAGTTTAAAATACATTTCAATTTACATATATAAATGCATGAGGAAGTCACTTATGTATCGACCTGTATGGAGAAAGTGGTGATCCATCTCCACTGTGCCCAGAGATAGAGAAAAGGGCTGTGTAGCAGACTGAGGAGAGGAATAGGGTTTGGGGCTTTGCTGTTGTGTTTCTAGTCACATTCTTGGATCTTGCAAAAGTGAGTCCGGTCTTTTGGATTCATCCAGCTGTAAATGAGGAACTGAGACTGGGGACTGTTGAGAGATTTTAGGAATAAAGTTAGTAATTTTGTTTTCTCATATGCTACATAATCTCTCCCAGGAAAAAGCAGCAATGGCTGTTGGTTCCATGGGGCACAGCAAGCTCAAAGTATGTATGAATCAAGTGTGATAACACTGATCACTTGTAGAGTCTGGCAGTTTTCTTCTCTGAGAGCTTTGCAAACATGAACTGGAAGATAATGGAGAAACTGATTTTCCTTCTTTAGTGTCTGTATGAAGGCCAGTTCTTAAAAACTGGGGAAGGAATTAAGGGTATAGTGCTGAGATAAATCTTTGAGAAGGGCATGGGTGGAGGATCAGATGATTCCCCTTCTTCCATCTCACTTAGCCAGTTTACCCTTACTGGCATTGCTCCTCGTCAGAGTTCACGCCTATGAAGAAGTTACTGTTCCTGGCATGTACTGTGCTGGGTACCTGTTTGCAACGTGAGCCCTGTGCTTCCTCACTTACACCTTTCCTTTCTCTTCTCCTGGCTTTACACCTGTCCTCAGCCACTTTGATGCAGTGTGTCACCCTTGCCTATCTGTGTCTTGCATCTTGGGTTAGATGGATGGGTGCATCTGATGGGTCGTTTTGAATGGTGATGCTCAGAAGTGTGTTTATTGCCAGAGGGCTGTGGCCAAGAGACGTAGAAACCATTTTGCAGAACTATCAGTCATGATTTGTCATCCATTTGTCACCATTTAGCATTTTCCATGCTGAGGGCCTGAGAGCTCTGTGGTGGGAGTTGTGTAGGTGCAGCACTGTCTCCATGCTGGGGACAAGAGAGTCTTCACTGAGTTTGTGTTTGAGCTTGTGTTTGCAGTTTGTCATTGATTGTGTTCAGGTTAGTCAACACTGTATGTCCACATGCAAATTACACAGTGATTTCAGGAATCATCTGCAGAATAAATAGAAGCACTTGTATCATGAGTTCAAAGAAAATCAAAGAAGTGTGAAACCCAGAAGTAAAGTGGGTATAATGGTGTTTCTGCGTGACTAAGACCCTTCAAGGGGTAATGGAAAAATTAGACTGGGGAAAAAATATTGTGCATCAGCTTCCTTGAATCCTGTGCATTTTTTTTTTAAATAAATTAATTAATTATTTATGGTGGGCAGGGTGGATTCCAGGAGCAGGAGAGACACTGACTGCAGGCATCTAAGGGAGACCTTCAGTGGATGAGTAAAGAAAGGAATTCCACTGCATGCAGGCCAGAAGATATCAGCTAGTGAAGCCTTTAGACAAGACTAAAACTGACAGGAAATGAAAACTTAACTTCACTCTTTTTCATACACGCTGACCGCCCTCCCCCTTCATTAAAAATCCTGATGACCATAAGAGAGCAGTTCCTCTAACTGCTTCTTGGAATATACACGCACCTGGGTTATAAAAGTGCATGACCGAAGTGCAGAGCCAAGCTCTGCTGTCAGTGGGACTGCATGAGCATTGGCTCTCACTTTGACTTTATTTTAGACATGCTGTTGCTGTCATTATCTTCATGAAACTGCATTTGAAAGCAAGGACGTGTGTAAAGGAGGAAAGTACAACACTTTCATGTCTCTCTCTCTGCCTATAATCTGTTACAACAGATCTGTTGCTGTGCAGAGTGTGTTAGGCTCAGCAACTGTTCTTGGCATACCTGCCAACTTTTGAAATCTATAAAGAAAGATGTTTGGAGCAGGGGGAATAGACACACCTTCTAACTCCATTGAAACACTTGGACATAATGTGCTTATTTTGGCAGGACAGATTGGGAAAAATGAACTATATATATATATTTTGCTAAAATATAGGGACTATCTCTCACAAATAAAACAGCTGGCGTGTATATGTGGCTAAAGCAAATTTCTTTAGATTTATGCTAGTCATGCTATGAGTTTTGCTAAAAGAAAATGAAATAAGTCATCTTTCATCCCCTTCAGTGGCAGATCTTTGCCGAAGTTTGTTTCTTAGAAATTAGATGAACCTGATGAATCAGGATCTTGTGTCTAAAAATAGAGCATTTTACTTTCCATCTTGCCTCTCATAGGCAGGGTATACTTTCACCTCATCCAAGAAGTGAGGTGAAAGGTGATTTATCTGTGTCCTCTTTTGAGCTTGGTCTTTTCTGACCAGGTTTGGAAGTGCAGCAAGTAGGGATCCTGAGAACGAGGAGCCACCATTGCAGGTTGTTTATGTGGTAGGGCAGCAGTTGTGTTTTGTAGGTAATATGGCCTTGTGTAAAACCTATGGCTTCTGCTACCCAAGAATGTGCTACTTGGTGTTTTGAGGCTAAGTGTTTCACTCTTGCAACAAAACAGGGTTTGCAATCCTGAACAAAAAGATGGAGCTTTAAACCTAAGTTTTGCAAAGCCACCTGAGCTGCAGGTATGCTGAAGTGTAGCTTCAGAAATAGCCCCAGCTGCCCTTTTGGCTTCTCGAGACACGTATGAGCTGTGTGGCTGCAGCTGCCTCCTGCTCTGCAGGTGCATGCTGAGGAGCCAGAAAGGGGCTGGGGGTAGGTTGCAGCTGCCTGCCCTCAGCGCCCACCAGGAAGGCAGAGTCTGACTAGCCAGAACGGAAAAGCTGGCTGTCGGCCAGGTTGAATGCCACGATCCCAGGGACAGCTTCCTTCCCCTCTTCTCTTCCTCCCCACCCTGCTGCCTGAGTGGTTTGGAGGGTGGTGTCCCTGTGCCCTGTCAGGATGTGTATATTGGGGCAGTGCTGTTGCTTTGCTTCTCAGTGCTTTTTTTGCTATGTGGATCTGTCTGCAGCTGTTTGGCTGCTGCTTTTCTAACTGTGCGTGGCGTTCTTTGATTCACAGGATTGCAAGTGTCTGAGCCAGCATGTGGCAGCTTGGCACAACCATTTCATTAGAGGAAAGGAGGCCTGTGTCCTGCAGGGTTGTTTTAGTAAAGACATATCCCATCTGTTGCTTCTTATCACCCGTTCTGTCTGTGCTGCTGACTCATGCAGTGTGGTCTGCTCAGTTCTCCATTGCAGTCACATCACACTTTGAGTTACCTTTACTATGACTCATGCTTGCTTTTTCACATGGCAAGTGTTAAGCCAAAAACAACCCAGTCCTGTCCTTCTCTCATGTGTTGTGTCCTATTCCTACCCTTTCCCTCCAAGTCCCATCCCTATGTGTAATCTTCTCCTTCCTCTCAAGTAAAGCACCTGTAACTAAGTTTTAAGCCTTGTAATTTCATCTTTCTTAGCATCTCTGCACTGTGCATTTCAGGCTAGTGAGACTGCCAGTCTGTGCTGATGTGTTAGTTCCTCTTAATTGCATTCACAGGTATGTTTGGTGGAGAATATTTTTAAATTGTTTTCTCTGTTTAAAGTAAATATGTGTTTATTAATGTTTTGGTGTGAAATTTTACATTGGGACAACATGTGCATCTTTCATGTCTTGATATGTAATGTATGCACACAGATCCAAAGATTCTTGACTTCACATTTTATGTACACTTTCAAGCCTGTGTGTTGGACTATCTAGACCATAGTTTCAGACAACCTACTGAGGTTTCCCTTGCTTACTTTTGGCCTGTACTTTCAGAATCAGCTTGTAAACCAAGGTGTGCATCCTGTGTAGGCAGTCAGTAACTTGTTACAACAAGCTTAAAATTCCCACTTGAAGTGCTAGCACATTGTTTCCAGGACAGTTGAGTTTTGCTAGTGGAGGCTTGGTATTTCCTTAACTCATTTGAGGGGAGTTTTGCCAGTGATTTCTTTGTGAGCAAATTTGTGTCTGTTTGGCTTTTTTCAATCCTGAGATCTCTAAATCTTTTTCAAAGGAAAGCCTGATACATGCTTCACTGAGGGCAGGTGATTGGCAAAGGTTGCTGTAGAGTTTTAACTGGTGTTGGGTTCTGTATCTTACTGTTCCGAGTCCTTGGTCACACAAAACTGCTAAAACTGGCAGTCTGATTGAGGTCTCTTTGCCTCGAATAAACCTTGAAGAGTAGGGCGTTTATATTGCTGCTGTGATAACTAATTCAATATCATAAAAAATGGCCTAGAAACAAAGGAGAGAAAATCTTGGAAAAAGTTTTAGAACTTGGAAAATTTTTATTTAAAAGAAAAAAAAAGTTTTATTTAAAAGAAAAAGTTGTCCTCCTGTTCTTCTAGCAAACACTATGCAGCTTTAGATTGCTGTGTCAATTTTCTTTTCTAGGAACAAAATTAGACTTCTCTTTTTCATCGCACAACAGATGAGAACACACTGCTGTCTAGCAGTGTATAGATTTGTGTATAGAAAACACTTTTCAGTGTTAAACATATAACATTTGTTTTAGACCAAGCTGCTTAAAACTTTTCCAAAGACTAAGTGGTTTATCTGTGCCCTTGGATATAGCCTTTGAAGTGGCCCGTCTGATCAGGCAAGTTCTCCAGTCCCATCTCAACCCACTGCAATCAGCAGGGTTAGAGATTTGGTAGCTCCTTTCTGTGCAGGGCACCAGGCCATGTTTCAGCATTTCTCTTGTGGTATGTGTGTTAAACAATGCCTTGGATAGATTGTGGCCTTTGCTGCTAGCAGTTTGGCTTGAAAATATCAGGGGATATGTGGCAAGGCTGTAAATTTTACCTTTCCAAGCTTGTGCAACTGGTCAGCCATTGGCTTCTGTCTTTGTGCAGGTATGTCATGTCGTCTCCCATTTCCATCTCTCCTCCCTGTTTAGCTTGAAAACTTCATGATTCTATGAACTTGCTGGCTGAGTGTCCCTGCCTGTGTTCTGCCAAACTTTGTTGGTCCCTGATATAAGTAAATGGGGCTAATCATGATCACAAGCAAAAATATTCCATTGTTTCTGAGAAGCATGTTGATCTCTTGTAAGCCTAAACTAATATGCTCCATAACTCCAAACCACAAATGTAGGGTGCTCCTGCCCAGCACATGGTATCTGACTAGGAAATGGGCATTGCTTGTTTGAGTCCTCAGCCCTTGGGAGATTTTGCCTTTGCAAGAAGATAGCCATGGATGGTGCTGAGATATGTCATAGGCACACGATGTGGAGCAAGGCAGATCAGTGCTCATTGACAGGGATTCTTGTGCCTCACAGTCATGTGCTGTGGCTGGCTGCATCCTTGGGAAGATTGTGGCATGTAGAAATGTGTCTATTTTCTGGTTGCAGTCGTGATGGAGGAAGCGTGGGTCTGCAGGCAGCCTGTGCTGTGCCCTCCTGCCTGCTAATGCAGGGCAGGTCTCACTCAGCAAGAGCAAGCTAGTGCACCTCCAACCTCAGGGAACAGGCTTGGGTTTACTTTGTGGCTCATTTTACCCGTATGCAAAATAGGCTGTAATAATACCTGCCTTTGTTGTGGAATTGAGTCTTAATTAATTAATTAATTGATGTTCCCTAAATGCCTTGAGATCCAAGAATCACTGCATATGTGTGGTAACAGCACTTGGAGCACCATCTTTCCTCCCATGATGAGGTTTCCCAAAAGGAGAGACTCCAGGCCCTCCCTCCCCAGCTCCTCCTGATTTTTTTTTTTTTTTTGGAAAAGCAATACTGTGCTGCTTGTTAATAGTATGGCTTGCTCCTTTGACTTCTGCCTAAATAAATAAATAAACTGATGTGCTTAATGCAATCAGCACGTGGGGCACTTGCCAAAGAATTTCACAAAGCAGCAGAGCTGGGTTGCCAAATGTCATGTCTTTTACATAAAGCATTCTTCAGGAAGCAGAGTTGCACGGGGGGAAAAAAAGAAGAAAATGTTATAAAAACTCCTGCTGCAGTGAAAAACATTTTCTTCACCCACAGGGAGAATGTCTGGGCCATGTCATGGTGGGATCAAGGGATCCTATTTTTATTTCCTCTCAAAGGCCCCTGTCTCATTTCTTTTCTGCACTCTTCTTCCCAAAGAGTAGCTATTTACTGTGCTGGCTGGGGGAACTTGATTTTGATTAGCATTCAAAAGCAGGGTTGAGGGATGTTCAGCTTATATGTGAAAATATTTGCCAGTGGATTTTGGTTGGAGAGAAGGTTGTTTAAACAGTTTCACTGTCAGAATATTTATTAATATAATATGATTAATCATTGAAGAAAGCCAAAGAAATTCTTTTTATTATTTTGGGGAGCATGGGGGAGGTAACAGAACTTCAACATCGAGACATAAGCCTGTATGTTGTAAATGCATTCAAATCTGTTTTTACTGAG
Source organism: Neodrepanis coruscans (assembly GCA_013400695.1). Taxonomy (NCBI): domain Eukaryota; kingdom Metazoa; phylum Chordata; class Aves; order Passeriformes; family Philepittidae; genus Neodrepanis; species Neodrepanis coruscans. The sequence continues at coordinate 7,624 of VYZS01078665.1, read as the reverse complement.
AAAGCATATACTTAAGGGTTGATCTATTTAGTTGTCTGTGTTTAGGTGTGTTTTGTGTCACCTTGGCCAGTGTGAGCTGCAGTGGTTTGACATTGACTCTCTTCTGACAAGTAGAGTTTGCTGTGGGATCTGCTGTGTTCAGAGAGGCTCAGTATCAAACCCCTCTTGAACCACACCCCATGACTTGCTGTGGGCTTGCAGGAGTTGAAGCAGATGTGTCTTCGCACATCTATGTTTTGCCAAGGTCAAGGGATTTTGGAGGGTGGGTGGGTGTGAGCAGGCAGCAGGCTGGATTGGGCATTTTGGGGCTGAACATTTTGGCTCACAGGCTGCAGGCTGGGCATAGTTATCCTGAGTAGCTGGGCTGAACAGGGAGTAGGAATTTGCCTGGTTTCAGGGCCCTGTAGACGTCCCTGACAGCAACTGGCTGCTGCTGCTCGGCTCACCCGGCTGCTTTTTGGTAAAGTTGTGGGAGGATAAGTTTTGGAAATAGCTCTTTGTAGACTCATAGCATTGCTTATGCTTATCAGTGTTCTCCCAGCTCCTATCTCTGGGTGGTTCATACAGCTCCAGAGGCCAGTATTTTTTCCTCTAAATTAAAGCTTTGTTTTGGCAACGTGTTGTGTGTAAGTGTCTGTGCTCCCTATGGTGCTCTCAGTGTTGTGCACTAACCAGTTGATGTTTTAAGCCTGGTGTGTGCACTTGCAATGTAAATGTGGTCCATTGAAGTGGTATCGATAACAGAGACTTGGATACTGAAGTTTACAAAACAGCATTGAAATTGATTTTCTGAACTTCAGCTCTCTACAGGGTTTTAGCTCATGGGAGTATTTATTCTGATAGCATAATGTGAGATCATTTATGCAGTAGTGCAGCCTCGCAACTCAGTTCTCCCATGCTATAGCTGCAAACTTGACTGAATGCAAATTTAAGCTATATATAATACTTGTTTCTATCCGTATCTGTCGCAAGTTCTTTGTACTTGCATCAGGGTTACTACATGGCACCGCAGAATAATTAACACAGTGTGCCTTAGCAGTATGTTTGTTTGTCCTATATTTTGTCAGGAACAAATTACCAATAATTTTATGGGCAGTAAGAGCTTCTTCTTTTGGATTCTTAGTGCTTGTATTGCAGCAACACAATAGCTCATTGGTAATGAGTCTTTTTCAGTTAGGAGCTTTAAATAATCTGAAAATGTTATGAAAAAATACTTTATTCCTCCTTTTTCCAAGAGAAAAATTGGAATTCACTGTGACGAAAAGTCCACACCTCTGGGTATGGTGTTGGTGGGAATGTCTTGGCCACGCCGTTTATTGTGACAAGTGCTGGTGTTTCTTCTGAGAAGTGCTGTGTCAGAAATAGGGATTCTTTTTCTTAGTTCTTGTAATTACACAGTTCTGAAGTCCAGCTCCTCTCCAATAAAGTTTTCACTACTGCTGAGTCTTCACCCATGCATCTTGTGTTGTGTTGATCTAATGAGTGAGGAAAGAAAACCAATGAACACGCTAGTGCTCAGAGTTTAGTGTACAAATGCCTGTAAATTTAGAGTACAAGTATTGTAATTTCCAGAAAGGAGAAAAACATTCTGAACCACAATTTCTAGAATGTATTTGCATGACCAGTGCAGTGAGATTGTGGATCAATATGATGTTCATTATGTAGGCATCATTTTAGATTGATTTCAGAATTTAGAAGTTGTATAGACGTCAGAATATATGAAGGTGAAAGTGGTATTTGACAAAGAAGAAGAACATAAAGGGTAACCCATTTATATTTAAGCACAGATGGTGTGGTGATGAGAATGGGAAATGCCTGCATTGGTCAGAGTTGTACTAACCTAAGTTTGCCGTGTGCCCTTCCCTCTGATGTTCCCTCTTGCTTATCTGTAGGGCTTTTTCTTTCTCTCTCTTTCATTGGGAATTTATTCTTTTTCTCAGCATTTTGTTTACATTGTCAATATAGCAGTGTTTCTTCAGGAGGGGTATTTGATTTTGCAGCTGACATTTATTTACAGGGTCATCTTCTAGTCTCTTTGTTGGATTGCTGTTCCTTATGAACAATATTTCATGAGCAGTGTAACTTACTAGTTATGAGATTCCAGAGATCCCACAGAAAGCGGAGATCTTGAGTCCATGGTAAAAGGCAGGTGAAGACATGCTTTGGCCATTATGTTAACACTTACAATGTTATTCGAGACATAATAAGCCTCCAAAATCACAAAAGGTGGAAGGTTTTCTAGTAGTATGCTACTGTTGCTGGAGCGTGTAGCTTAAATTGCATGGATGATTTTTGAATGGTTGGTTTGCAGTGACATAATCCAGTGAAAGATGTCTGCATATAGCAGGGGAGGGGTTGGAACAGATTTCTCCACATCCCTTTCAACCTAAACAATTCTCTGATTCTGTCGATTTTTCTCCAATGGAAGGATCTTCTTTGCATATTCTCAGCAGTTACTCCTTTACTACTAGGAGCAGAGGGTACTGTGTCTTTGAATGTTTTGACACTCCCTACTTTAGTTCTTGACTCATGACTTACGTAAGTTTCTTGAGTAGGTTTTCAGGGTGCTATTTAGAGGTGATGATATGCTTCTTGTAGATATACCATGGAGGCAAGGAGCTTTAGACATTGATTGTCTTGCTTTCATTGTCCTTTTCTCATTGTTTTTGGTACTTTCGTTTGTATGAATAGTCATGAAAGGCCTGGTTCTTGGACAACAGATGTAGTCAAATAGTTATATTTAGATTTTAAATTCTGCTGATGAGAGTGATGAAAAGAGAACAGAAAAATCAGTAGGCTTCTCCAGGTGAGTGGCCCTTTGAATATGAGAAAATTGTTGTTAATATGATGAAATATGAGTACAAGTTCAGGTGTTGGGGTTTGAACACTTTAATATTATAAAAAGGGGAAGTGGAAAGAGGAAGAGTTGGGAGGTAAGGGACAAATAATACAGTGGTGTGTGGGGAAGTGTCAGATATTCAAAAACAGTTACTCTAGGCTTAAAGATTTTCAGCTTTTAAAAATGTCAACTTTCTTCCCTAGTTTGACTTTTTGTCATAATCTTCAGGTTTTTCCTTCTTTGTTTTTTTTTTACAGCTCTGTAAGCTAGAATCCTTAGTTGGGGAGGAGGGGAGAGAGTGCACAAGAGAGTGAGCGTGACTTACAAGTCTCACATGATGAAGAATGTGGTGGGAGAGAGGGGCGATAAAATAAATCTGTGATTAATACTATGCAAAAACTTTCAGAACATGGAACCGCTCCAGGCCATGGATGATCCTGTAAAGCTTCCTGCCTCGGTTGTGTAAGATGGTAAGAAAGTTATTTCTTGATTGTCTCTGAAAGACAGCTGGCTCCAGACCTCCTTGAAGTCTCGTGGGATTTGCTAGGAATCATGGCAATTGGTAACAAAAGTCAGGGTGAATATAGCAGTTAACTGTAGACACATGATTGCTTTGGCTCTCAGTCTTCATACTTCTAACTTTACTTCCATTAAAATGCTTGTTGTTAGACTTGTAAATGTCTTCATAAGATTTCTTGAAATTATCTGCAGGAGAGCAGGAGAAATGTTAGGACCGTGTTTTTCGTGAAAAATTTTTTTAGCTCCTGTGTAAACTGTGCATATATATATATATATATATTCATCAGAAAGACCAACACTTCTCATCGCAAAGCATTTTGCTTTGCTCAATAGCTTTCTTGTCAGATAGGAATGTAGATTTGAGATATACTGTGACTTTGTCCTGGTGCTTTGTGCCTGTCATGCACCCATATGATACTTGTCTGACTTCTGAATGAAATACAATGTATAATTGTAGGAGGACTTATATTTAGTATTTTAAGGACTCTGTAATG
>VYZS01078664.1:13755-53367 GCA_013400695.1 Neodrepanis coruscans | reverse complement strand
CAGGAATACACTGTACAAGTGCCCACTCTGTTCTTGCAGAAAGTTGAACAGCTTGAAGTTCAGAGTGCACGTGACCAAGTAAAATACAGCAGTTATGCAAATACCTTTTCCATCACCAAGCCCTATTTCTTCTACCTTATCATATGGCTTTTCTGTGTACCACCACCCAGGGAACATTTTTAGTCACCACTGACTGCTCTCACTGACTGACATCACAAGACTGCTTTTACAGCAGACAACATCCACAGTTCATGTAGGCAGCAACACTCAGACCTTGTACAACACAATGATTGTGAACACTGTTATAAGTAGAGAGGCCCACCTAAAAAAGCCCCATGCCTCTCAGTTTGATCTCTTTGAAGCACAGTCATATGGGGCCACGTTGTTCCTGAAGGCTTTTCCTGAGGTTAGAAAAAGCAAAGGCTCTCACAGCTAGAGCATGCATGCTTTTTTTTAGAGAAAAGAGCAAAGAAGATGCAAGATCCATAAATGGACTANGCAGACTAACCAAAGGTTAACTTCCTAGCAAAGAATTTTCCAGTCAAAAGCAGCAATACATGCACTGCAAATTTAGATCCCCCTTAACTATATCTTTTACAAACTGTAACTTGTGTTGTGTGGTATTCTTAGCAGAATAGGTTAGATTTAGATAAATGTGTCTAAAAGTGAGAGTAATTTCCCTCTTGCAATATGACTGCAAAATATTCTTCCATGTGATTATTCTATTTTAATTCTGCAAAAATGGTCATAGCTTCCAAAAGAGGATTAATACTGCACTGATAAATATTTGTTCAGGGCACCAAGCCATGCATTGTCTTCAGTTTTAGCCAATGTTTTTACCAGTGGCTCAAGTTATGCACAGAAAAAAAGCATTAGCTATCTCAGATAAGAGTACATCTGATGCTGCACAGATTGATGACTTAGCAATTGTGACACTGAGAAGAACAATTATAAGAATAAAATGCAACACATATGGTTTCAGTTTGAGAAACCTTGTTTATGTGCAAGAAATGGTGGACTCAGTTCATCAACTTAACATAATTAAGTAAAAAAATGGTAAAAAAAAAGTATTAAAACAGTTACTCACTAAGCTTGTGAGCTTCAGCTTCCACATTGGCAACACTAACTTCTTTCTGTATTTCACTTTTGTTGAGCATATTTGGAATCCCTGCTATCTAACAGATCAGAAAAACAAGACTTGATTATGGTTTTAATTCTGATGTGAGATAAGGGATGCAGCCCGGTGATGGTACACTTGGGTTTGACTGTACTATCACCTGTGCATCAAATGCAATGGCACGGTAAACACAGCACTAATCTTCTCCTGTGATCTTCATCTTACTTACAGGTTTTCTCCTTAAAAGCCAATTAGCAAAATGATTCAATATTACCTTTAGTGGTATTCAAGTTATAATTCAATTTGAAAACAAAGTATCAGGGTATTATATCCCAAATTTTCTTTTTATAGCTTAGTAACTCCTTAAAAGGACATCATGCTCTTTAGAGCAAATGCAGGTCTTTGATATTGATTAGTTTATTAAATATTCTGAAACTTTTCATAAGTGATGCTAAAGACAGAGTAAAGACAATTTCTCTCTGGTCTAAAATCAGCTAAAAAATGCAAACTGATGCAGAGTACTTGTTCCATTCAATTACCTGCATTTTCTGTTCTTTAGAATCACACAATTGCAATAGGTACCACGAGGAATTTTGTGGCAGAACTTCAAGTAGGCTCAGAGCAGGACGGTTCAAACCTGCCATCAGTGCCATTTCATCTTGCCGGTCAATAGCCTCATTCACTTGGACTAAAGCTACATGAACTGAAATGAAAACAATGCCTATAAACAGCAAATAAGGTTTTTGTGGAAAAAACCCCATCCATTGCTGTCAGCATCTAACTTTTTATAAAAGCCAGCTAAGGCAGCAATCGTTATCTAGCAGAGAATTATCTCTTTCAAGTCCAATCTTAAAAAGGGAGTCTCTGGATCTGTGTGAGCCTGTGTGAGAGCAGTTCAACCACAGCTACAGTGGAAGCTTATGAATGAATTTTGTCTCTATATAGAAGAGGGGGTCAAAATTTACAGTATTCTGCACACAGAAGGCAACAGAGCAGGCAATAAATGATTTGATTCTGAACTGAGGAATTCTTACAGCAGAAACAACAAACAGACATTAGCCTCCCCGCCATCCCCACCCCCAAAGATTAGTAGGAGCAGCATGAAAAAACAGTTGTAGACAGATACTAGCTACATGTATGTATTTTCTAAGTTCCACAGAAATATTGTGTTTGTTCACATGGACTCAAGTTGTGTTCAGCTGGAATGTGGAAGATCACATGTTGTGCTCATACTTCCATAAGGATTCAGAATGGCTTACTGTTTATTTTATTGATACTGCTTTGAATCTCAGCTTGCGTCAGCAGCTCCTCGTAGACATCTCTCTCTTCATCAGAGATTGTGCCATTCTAAGAAAACAAAATTGTTGCTAGCACACACAAAACAATTTGCAGAAAGAAACTTTTTGCAGGANTGCTGCACTACTATTATTTCTCTTATTTAATTGAAAATGTTTTTTTTCCTAATTGCACTAATTTTAAAAATTAACTTAATTTTTAAAACAATAATATTACAACATGAGAAAAACCATAAAGGAACATGTGTACTAGGAGTACTAATAAAACATCACTACCTTGAGTCTTGCATTTGATTCTTTTTTCCTTTTAGCTTCAAAGAGTTCATTTTGATAGTCTTGTGCCAGGTCCTCATCCACATTAAGCAACATCGCATTTGGGTTCCTCAGAGTTGCAACTGTTTGTTCAGCTTTTCCTTTCTCAACAGCTTCATTAATTGCTATCACTGCTGCATGCACTAAAATTAAAAGCACAGTCCTAAATTTCAGGAAGCCAAAAAGTCAAAACTGTCACTGTTTCTTCTAATTTATTTGAAATGAGTGCTTAAATTCAACAATTTATAGAGTCCTGTTCAAACATCCCACTCCACATTTCCTCTAGACTGTAGCACCCTATATTTACTCATAGGTGGCACATCACTGTCTGTTCCATTTCCCTCTTCTCCCAGCCACGGGTTACGATATTTTACTGACAGAAAATAAAATACTAATTATATTTTATTTTTTCAAGTCTCATGTCTTTTACAAGGCAATTATATACAGAAATTGAAAGGATTTTTGATAGTTTTTACTTCAAAGCTGCTTTGTGTCTCACAAAGATATGAGACATATAAAAGTGTTGTCTAAATTCAGTATATCTGAAAGACACTACACAAAAAGTTAAACTTCATTAAACTTGTCCTCTGGAAAAATACAGTTAAGATCCTTTAGGCATGGTGCAGCCCTGCACATCATATCAAAGCCTTCCTGGGATGAACTGGCTTTTTGAACAAGAGGATGTCTTTGAACAACTGGGAAGCCTGAAAGATAGTGATGTAATGGTTCCTCCTCCTGTCACCTGCAAAGCCACAGGACAGCAGACTTCAAGGGGAGACAAAGAACACCCAGTGGGCTTTGCAGAGTTCTCAAAATATTATTACACAGGAAAAGGGGAAAAATTGCCATAAGAGTCAGAAAAACTCAGTTTTTTTCACATAGTAAATTTGCATGAGTGTACAAATTCAAAACCACTTTCAGCTTAATTAGGTGTAGAGTAGTGGCTAATACAGTCATTCTCTGCATACATATGGCCACGAGATCAGCATAATGAAGGACTTGCATTACATTTTATTTGGACCTTCATGCCACAAAGAGACCCCAATGACTGTCTGGTGGCACATTAATCTCAAAGATTTTACTATATAAAATGTAATTCCAAATAAATGTGTGTCCAGATCATATCCCAAAGGACGCTGCAGCTCCCCATTTATCACCACAGCAACTTGTCTAGGATTTACTTTCATGTTGCCAATGAGATGTGTGAGGAAAAACATAATGCCCATCTTTTTTATTCTCTAAGTACTTACTTGCTACATGGCTCTTCATGGTTCTGCTGAAGTGGAGAAAAGCATCCAGTAAAATGCATTTTTTTGAATTAAGTTTAAATGAGAGACTAAATATCTGAGTTTAGACACTTTCAGTGTATGAAAGAAATGAAAGATGCTTAAGCTTTGAGCTTTTAGGAAAACAAAGGAATGTACAAATTTAGGAAAGTAGGATGGAAGAGCAGATAATTGAAAACTTAACAGGGGCAAATGATGCATCAAGTAAAGCTATACATCCTCAGAGATGGCAGCTTCTGAAACAACTTGTGTATTTGTTGGTGGATAATCTTAGTACTATGTTCACACCAGAAAGCTGTTCTAAAATTATTTCACTCTAGCTCAGTTCAGTACAGTATCAGATGGGAAGTATAAGCAGCTAGCACGGTGAGATACAGAGACACACACTGGTTCATTTGTCATCCAACTTTGTGAAAAGGGGAAATTCTTATTGGACACTAGGAAAATCATTTTCATTGAAAGGGGGTCAGTCACTGGAACAGGCTCCAGAGAAGTGCTCACAGCATATGTGCAGTGCTCCTATCTGTATGGTTTAGTTTTAGGCAATCTTGTGAGTATCATGGACTTAGACTCAGTTATCTGTATGGGTTCCTTCCAGCTTGAGACATTCTATGATTCTATGTACATCCATATCAGTTTCAAGGGTCTAAGAGAAAACTGTCCTTCTTAGAAATACATATCACCCTTATACCGTCACATAACAAAATATATAGTAAGGATTTCTTCCACAGTTCTGTAAGAGGCCTCACTGACCTAAGGAGAGGTAGCAAAAAGTAGTCAAAAGATAGGACCAAGATTAGAAAATAAGTGATCAGGTATTTGTAGATGTGAACCCACCTGCCAAGAGAAACAGTGAGAAGCCAATTTGAACTTGAAAGAGCAGGCTAGAAGCAAAGAATAACAGAGAGGTTTCCTTGTGGAATAAGCTCTCTATGGAAGTATTTAACCTAACTCTTTGCACACTAATTTCTACTATTGCTAGCAGAGAAGTAGGAGTCATCAGCAGTTGTTTCACTTCATATTTGCTTTTGCATACTCCATTTAGGAGAAAGGATGGTAGATCCCTTCCTCTAGCAGGATCTCCATATCCAACCTGCCTAGTATGTGAGGGTTCCCATAGCAGATGTTTCCTGTCCTGAGGCAGAGCCTGTTACCTATAGCACAATTCTTGCCCCAAAGAGACAGAACTAGCATCAGGAAACCCTGCCTTTAAGACGGAAAATGCTTCAGAAGTTAAAGGAAACTCTACACACTATAATGAGGCTTTCAGAAGAGGATGTTCCAGCCCTTTCATCTTCAAGAGGAAGGTGTGTGTAGAAGTCTTTAGTAGTCACTAAATCTCTGAAAAACTGCTAAAAAAAGAAAAAAGGAGACAAAGTACTCCCACTTCGAATGGCAGCATTTCAAGGGCTAGCTTTGGAGAAGCATGCACGTACTAAGCAGGCTTCAAAATATACAAGACAGACAACACGAATCAACATCAGGTGTGTTTTAAGGTAAGCTCTGGAAATTTCCACAGACTAAGTAACATCATGAATAAGCTTGTTTCAATTATGCTATTTTGCAAGGTTTAACAAAGTTGCAATGGAGCACACTAAAGCCAACCCTCTTGTTCTTCTGTTTGCTCTTCCGAAAAAGGCTAGGATCTTGAACAAACCAACTAGAGATCAAGTGTTGATTTCAGTGGACATAAATTTCATATAATTTAAACTGAAGCTTTTTTAAAAAATATTGCTTAATTCCACCACCAAAAAAAAAAAAAAAGTGAAATAGAGAAAACAACCCAGATTTACAGATGAATAGGCACAGGCAGCAAGGATAGCATTTAATTTTGGTTCTGAGTGGAAGCTGTTCAAGACATTTATAAGGATCATAACTGTTCAGTCCCCCTGAAAAGGAAAAGCTTATTCTAGATGCAACACAGGACCTACCGTCCAGCAGGATTCTACCATGCTATGGGTCACATGCTACTGGTTAGACAGATCGAAAGCTGACCATGGAGGCAGGCTCCACATACACCACCATACGTGGGAGAGCTGTCTGTCTGGAACAGTGACTTGTCCTCAAATCAATCTGTTTGGGTGTCTTAGGAAAACTGGAAGAGGCCTGGTGTACATTGTACCCATATGACGCAGACACATGCACAGAGCCCATTTCATTATTCTAGAGGACCACTAGCTACCAAAACATTAAACCCATCCAAATTATTTTAAGAAATCTTTGCTCTTGGTAGCACTTCCTATGGTTCAATGGAGATACTAAAAACCACAAACTGAAAAATTGCAAGAAGTCTTGTAACAGTGAAGCAATGCGATAGTGAAAACTTTGTTACTTTTCTTTCTAGTTATTAAGAGGTGGCAAACAAGGTGAATTAAAACATGCAATATATTTTGTTAGCATTCTGTCAAAGTATTCAGTAGAGAACAGAACAAAAGTCACACTTACATGCAGCTTCATCCACTGATAATTCACTGGCCAGAATCCCACCAATTTTACTAAAAGATGGCATCTGTATACCATACTTCTCTAGCTCCTTTCGCATATTGCTGATTTCTTCCTCTGTTCACATGAAAAGAAGGAGAAATATTATCAGAACAAAAGCATATGAATTTCATTATGTATCACCATACCTACAAACACAAGTGCATTGTTCTTGAAAGTACTCATGGCCAGGGCTTCTTATTGGTTTTCCTCCCCATTTTGAAGGAATCTAAGATATGAGAAGTATTCCATGCAAACTTACTCCTTTCTGTCCTTCAGAGTCTGATATTCATTAAAAATAGCAGCCTCTCACTTGTTTAATTAAGATTTGTTTGGAACAATGTTGTTGGAGGAAAAAGACAATAATAGAAAATATATAAAATGCTAGCAGATTTGTAGAATGAAAAAAACCCTACTAACTTATTATTGAAAAAGCAGTTTTTTACCTGTGAAGTCTACTTTTCCCAGAAGGTCTTGGATCTGTGGGGCTAATCCTAGTTTGAAGAGATATAAACTGCAAAGAAGAAAATCAGAATTTAAAGTGTGTTTAGTTGTTTGCTTTCTGCACAAGAAAAAAGCACTTTTATGAAATTTTTCCTTTAACTCTTGACTTTCATAGGCCAGTACAGAATAAATTAACGCCACAATTTTCTTTATGCTGTATTGTTAAGTCTTACAGAAAATCTTCTTATTTACAAGCAGCATCTCTACCAGAGAGACACTCTTAGTGTATCTCAGATCACGGGGGATCTGTAAACAAGTAGAAAACCTCTGTGAAAGACCGTTAAAGAAATGCAAAAGCTAGTATTGGGAAAAAAATCACTAAAGCGAATACCCTTTAGTGCAACCTCTAGCTTTGCATCTACTTTGACTTGCATTATTACATCCCTGTAATTAATAGCCAAAGACACACAAATCACTGACAACCCACTGACAAGCCTAAAGGAACAAGGACCTGTAAATCTATCTAAGGCCATCTCAAATATATTTGTGTCATTAGCTATTAAACTTTTGGAAAATGAAGAAAGCTTAATTTAAAGTGTTATCCAAGAACTAGGATCTTTGTTTTAATACAGCATGAAAAATACCTGTATTCATTATTCCTAGAGCTCTGGGGTGCTATCTTAATAAACAGCTGAGTATATATATTTTTTTTTCAATATCTTCCAAACACAAGGCATGTATTTATCTACAACAGCCTGATGTTTTTATAATTTGTCACTGAAATTCAATAAAGAGGTGAGTTCAGCAAGAAGAGATCAAAAAGGATAGAGTTTAAAAACAAGATGTAAATAATGCATTCCTCCAAATGGATTGTTTTTCTCCTTTTTTTTAACTTACTTCACCCCAACTTCATTAATTGCAAATGTGCATTGTGGCTTAGCATTTTGGTTTCTAGAAGGGCACAGTTGACTTTTGTGTTTTGTAGTAGAGGGGGGTTTTGCTATTAGCAAATTACAGGATAAGATTTCAAAGCAAGTATTTCTAACTGCTGTATATATTTCAGAGCACACAGAATCAGCATTTATCTTCCATGCTGTCACAGCTGCTCCTCTGTCCTGTCACAACCTGGATGAACACAACAGACCTCAGGTATGCTGACACTCTTCTGCAGCCTCTCAAAATCATTGTTGCCATCATTCTCACCTTTCAAAGTCATCTAAAATGGAAGTTAACTACTGCAGGAAAAAACTGACATGACTATAGTAATGAACCAGGTTCCTATGTTATCCTGATCTGCCTTCCATTCTTTCCTGGTAGAAAGAGACTTTGCTCTAAATTTGAGACAGAGACACAATCCTGGCAGAAGCACTGGGTATCATACAAAGTTATGAACATTAGAGAATAATTTGTTTGCTGTTCACCACTTCGAGGAGGATATTGAGCTATGCATGATACTTCCTATGCTCCTTTGTTTTGGATAAACTTACTAACCACCAGATGGTGCTGAAAATGTGCTTCAAGTCTTGCAGGGAGTACAAAGACACTTCTAATCTGATTTAAGGTGTAATTTCACTTGAAACAGTTTGCTTAATGCTTTTATAATGTAACTTGAACCTCAGGGAACCCACAAAGTCAAAAGCAGGGGACCTCATGGTTAAGCAAGCTGGATATGAGACATCAAGAACAATGGAGAAACAAAGGAGAAAAAACTGTTCCCAGGTGAAAATCCCTTCAATACAAAGCATCAGCCACACAGAACTGCAGCTCATGTCAGGCACATGTTCCTGGATCTTGTTTTATGCTTATCTCATGTTTAACATGTTGTAAAAAACAGATCTGAAAATAGTATGCTTTTTCATTTAAGGCATACTTATTTTTCTACTGCTTCCTAGGAAAACAATGTTTTGAACGCATCCAGCTTTAGAGAGATGGTTTGCCTAGGCTGTAGCAATGATCTGCTTGCAAAGATAATTTGAAAAATTAATTTTTCAGGAGAAAAAAAATCTCCAAGAACAAGACTCACTGTTAGCATCTTAATTTAAATGAAGCTGTTCTTAACTTCATTTAGTTCTGGAACAAAACCAAATCAGCTTTCACAAGAAAAAACAGTGCAAGAAATGAAACCCGCGCCTTTATATTTTTCAAGTCAGGCTTTAAGTATTGATGTTTCAAGAAGAGAAAAGCAAGAGGTAAAATTATATTCAACAGGAGTCTAGAAACTGTTTGCTAAGTCACTCCCTTCCTGGCCCATTTTTCCAACTTACAAGCCTTTGAAAATTCAGCATATGCTGCAAGATGCATCAGATTTTAGCATTTAAACCCAATGGTGATTTTTTTATGTAGGGTTTTATGCATCCATGATACCCTTGCAATTACTGTTTCTCATTTCTGTGGTCTGGTGTGGTGGTTTTACCACAAATTCAGCGATTTTGGAGCAGAGAGTCTGAGAGAAATCACAAACACACCCCCAAAATGAAGAAAACACACAAAACCCACAGTTTATTTTGCGCGAACACCAAAACCCGACAAATAAAGTGCAAAACAGACAAACAAATTTTTCCAGGGCCCACGTTTGAGGTGAGGACGCTCTGGAGATAGTGCTTGTCTCTCTCTCCCTCTGAGCCCGGCTGAGAGTCTCCGGGGTAGTTAACAGGGAGCACGTGGTCTCAAGATCCCCTTAGCCGTGAGCCTCTGCCCGGTTTCGACTGAGGAAACAACTCAAGAAGATTACAAAAAACCGCGCACCCCCTCCCTCCCTCCCTTTTAGCCCGAGGAGAGGTTTAGTGCTGAAAGAGGGGAAAATGTGGTCTTTGGCCCCTGGGGAATAGCTGCAAGGTAGCCCCCAGGTCACCTGCCTCTGCAGGAATGAAAGGAAAAAGCCACAAAAGGAAGGGAAAGGAAGAGAGAGAAAAAAAAAAGAAAGAAAAAAAAATGAAAAGGAAGGAACAACCCTTCTGCTGTAAGGGAAGAAAATCCCCCTCCCAGAAAGTGCTCACCAAACCCTGGTAGCAGAATCCCCGACTCAGTTTTCATGTGGACTAGATCCCGGTGAAGATGAGAGACGATGTTTCTCCTGCTATCTCCAAGGCCCAAAGAGACCGTAATGGCGTCCACGCGGCCGTTTTATAAGGTNCCGCTTTTTTTTGCCGCCGCAGGCAAGGGTCCGGCCCCGTGCTCCCAGGGGGATGAGCAGGCGCCGCCGCTGCCCGGACGGCACGCACCCTGGAGCGGACCGCAGCCGAGAGACGGAGGGGTGGCGGAGGTGGCAATCCGCTGGGCCCGCGCCAGCTGACCCAGCTCGGATCACCGCCGCCGTCCTCGCCGGCTTCTCCCAGCACCGCCGCCGCTGCTGGTTCACCCGCTGCCGCTGGCCATCATGGCGCCATCGCCCGCAGCCCCCGGTGGCTCCCGGCGCATGCCACGGCTCCGTTCCCGATGCGGTTTCCACGGGCACGACAGCCCGGGGCCGCGGACAGCCCCGTCAGGGAGTGGTGGGGGGGAACGGTTTTATTTTTCCAACCCACAACATCTGGGAACCTGAGAACAGGGACATGGATACTTCCAGAGTCAGTAAACCATGTACTGATTTCCCTGAAGAGGATGCTGCGACAAAACCAGGAAGTAGAGCAGATGGGGTACATGTCACGGATCTGGGGGGAAAAACACCAGGAGGTCGGTACTTAAAATATCAGCAGAAGGGGAATAGAGCTAGACTCCTACAGCTCAGCATTCCTCTAATGCCAATGAAGCTAGGAACACTGCTCGCCAAGCAAAGTGCCCTTTCCTTAATTCTATTGTTTCCAAGACAGCTTTCAATGTAGTCTGTGTGCTATTCAGTTTGATTTGAAAGATTCCCATGAAGGAGTTACAGCATGCATTTTAGGAAAAGGTATGGAAGTAAGTGAAGCACAAGCATTGTTTCTTCTATTATTGCATCTTGCTTCGTATGCAGGCACAGGGGCCTACAATCTCATGGGAAAGCATCATAAGTGAAAGCATTTTAGGCCTGTTCAGTGTGGCATGACACATTTGATATAAAGTCCTTTCCTAAAATAATAGTATCAAAATAAAAAAATTAATATTGAGTACAGAGTTAGAGCTTTGTGTTGATATGCAGCAAGGAAAAGTACTTCAAGCAAGACAAACTTGGAAGTGAAAGCTAAAACCATACAGACTAATTCTGACACTGGCATAAATCCTGGGGTATGACAAGATGGAGAAAGGAAAACTTTTACTGAAGGTCAACCCTTGTAAAATTCAATTCAAGACAACAGTTACTGCCATCACAAAAATATTAATAAGATATTGATGGGGTTATTGTTTACGTAGTATTCAAATCCACAGTGGGTAATATCCTTTACATGTGATGAAGGAAATATTGGAAAAACTGAATGTGTTATTCCACCTCCTGCAAAACATTTGAGCTGGCCCATACCATGACTGGGACAGGGTGCAGCCCACCTGTCAACCTGAGCTGGTCATTTTATAGCCCCATACATCTTCCTTAGGAAATCACTTTAAGCTTACATAAGACACTTGCTGTCAGAACAGACTGCACCAAGTTATAGGCAAGAAACACCCTCAAATAGTCCTGCTGAGACTGCCCAGTTAACATTATACCAGGCACAATAACTTCAAGCCAATCCTTTGTCAAAGACGACAAAAAAATACCAGCCTGTCAACTGTGAACACCCAAGTATGTAAGGAAAATATGATGAACTTTAGTGGTATATCTTATTTATTGGTAGTAAGCGCACATCCCAGAGTACAAGATGGGGCACATCAATGATTACCCCTAGAAACATTTCAGTAAAGCATGTATTGAATAGTTTCTGATGGATAGCCCTGGAGAAGCTGATAGAAACACATAAGAGAGTTTGGTGTGTAAGTTAATTATGTTTTCTGAAAGCTTAGTTGCAAGAAAGTAATGAAAGGAAAAGAGCTCTATGTGCAGGAAACAAATTAGGAAAGCCACAGGAGGATGGAGCCATCTGCCAGGTCCACTGTTCGTCACACCAGGAACAGTACACGGTAGATGTTTTTGTGCTAAACATCAAGAAAATCCTTAAGGCAACACATCAAAAAATTTTAAGCTCTATTTTCAATAGTGTGGAAAAAGGCTCCCTGACTTTACTTCCAAAATCAGGCTGCCCAGAACTTCAAAATCTTGGAAAATGTTAATTTTTACATGAATTACCTCAGAATACAGTGATCATTTGCTTCACTTCTGAGATAGAAAGATGTCAGTTCATCATAATTTTTGCTCAGATCAGCAAATCTGCACCATGGTTATACTTTGCTAAGTTTCCGTTCTTTTATTCAATTTCTTTTGCAATATATGTTTTGAAATTGTATGTGCACTTTGTGAGGGGCTGTACCAGTGAGAAAGAGATGTCTCTGCTAAATTCAGTTGTCTGTAATTTCCATTTTGAAAATAATTTGACCAGTAGTCCTGACAAAGTTGAAGTTTTGTTTCCAACTAAAAACTAATGAATTTGCAAATTCTGACAGATTTTTACATACTGTTTGCCTTGAAGCCATTTCAAGACTTAAACTCCTAGCTTTGGCAACTATTATAACTTTTATTCTCATCATCAGTTACCTTAGAGCATGAATGCAGTATATCATCCTAGGGATGTTTTTCCTGTCGTAGACATCTGTGGTCTCTGGATAAAAGATCTAAAAAGCAAAGAGGACATAGTTAAAGGAGAAGACTTATTACTGAGCCGAAAAATTTTACTTGACTAAATCATACCTTAGAGAATTTCAGCTGTTACTTCTATATAGTTATAAATCAAATCTCTTCTGATGTTATTTTATCAGTAGTTTTTATAAGGATTAACTTAATAAACCATAAAAGCCACTTAGTAAGAGGGGGGAAAAAAGGAAAGATAAGCAGACAGCATTTCAATAAGATTTTTAGAAAAGGTTCTTTAGCATAAGCTCAGCCAGTAGTGCTTGTTCTCCTACAAACACTCAAAAGCTGGAATGCAGTTAAAATTTGCAAAGCCTCATTGCAAACCAAACCTATCAAGTATGGTTTAAAAATGTGTCATTCTAATTGCCAGCACCCTTAACTTTGTGAATATATCATTTAAAGAGAAAGATATTTACAGAGAGGAATATTAAGCAATTTAGCCAAGAAGTCACATCATAAGTTCCAGTTCTGGTTCTACCACTAATTTGTTCCTGGCCTTAATCCCAGTCACTAAACACTCTTTCTGCACAAAAGTATAATAAAAGACTTAGTTAACTGTGAGAGTTGGCAGCATGCTTCCAGCCCAGGCTGGGCACTTGGGGTGCACTGTTGCATAGTTAACAGGACAAGACTGAGTAAGTCAGGAGCACAGTGCCCTCTTCATAATTTGCTCAAAACAGCTTTGTGAGGGAGAATCAGAGAAGCTTTTGGCAATGACTGTCCTCTGCAAGAGAAACATAATCTTTCAGAGGAGAGATGGCAGGGTGGAAATCAGCCAGCTGAAGAGAGGATACAAGGACTTGACTGAGGGAAAAAAGCCTGACCTGAGAAGGGCAGTACTCTTTCCGTTTCTATGGGATTTCTGATGGCAGCCTTAGGTGCCCTTTTCTGCTCACAGGAATCTGCAGTGGATTTGCCTACAGTGCCTAGCCATGTAGCCTTTCAAGCAGCTGCCTGAGCATCCCTACTATGTCCAACAATAGTGCATCAGGCAGCACTGGAGCTGCCATCACCCAGGCACCCTGTGACAGCTGCTGGGCAGCCGCGGTGAGGAAGTGCTTATCCCAGGCTATGTATAGGCACCAAAATGTCCAAACAAGCAGCGTAGGTCTTTCTGCACAGCCCTTCCTTAATGGATTTTCATCCAAAAGAGACTCACTGGTGCCCAGAAACAGCAGCAGAGAGGGGAGATGACAAGCGAAGACCCACAAGGAAGAAGATACATATAAGAGGTGACCCAAGAAAGCAGCTGGAAGAAGAGCAGTAGCATAGTCACGCAGATGCACTGGAGGGTGCAAGAACGATCTGGAAACAGGGTAGAGGCAGGGAAACTGGGATGTACATTAAGAAGAAGACGTAGCAAGAGATGCGATGCGAAGAGGTAACCTAAAGGAAGCAAATATTTCAATTTTCTGTTTTAAATCATATTCCTTTCAGGCCCCCACAGAGACTGCACTACAATAAGATATAGCTAAAACACTGCTAGTGTACCGTTTGTCTTTACACAGGGGAAGCACTCTGAGCATTTCCACCCACAGCGTTCATCCACAGTAGCCTCAGCCCACACACACTGGCAGCAGCAACACGGAAGTGACACTCCCACTGCTTTCCACAGTACCTTCTCTTCAGATTTGTTTTCTGCATTACCCTTCCCTATAGACTTACAGTAAGGAACTGTTTAAGCTCAACAGATGAAAGTGGATCTCACTGAGCCAGTGACTTGAGCCATTTTCCTTGCTAAAATTTAAAGGCTTACCTTAGGCAAACCAATGGACTCCATTGCTCGTAACCACTGCACAGTGTTGTCAGTGTGCCGAAAATGAAGGCCAGATCTCTATTGAAAACATAAAAGGAGAAGATCATAAAAACCACATTAAGGAAATTCTGTAGTTACTGATCTTCTGTTGTTTCCCAGTTTTAAATCCTGAATCTGAGTTCAAGGAATTTTCCCTTGTTTGAACCTGGACACCAAAGGGTGACACAGCCTCAATCCTGCTAACAAAGCATCCTAAAATTTCCACAGCCCAACAGTGAGTCCAGCTCATTCTTTCATGTTATGTAAGCCATCAGGGTGAACCCATCAGGGTGAATCATGATTGAAGTGGAACCTTCAGCAGTCTTCAGGAGTAAAGGCTGGATGTTGAATACCAGGAAACAAAATACTCATTACGAAGTGGTAACACTGCTCAGCACTACTGTGAAGGAGATTAGTTTTTTTCTTTTTTTTTTTTTTTAATGTTAGGGTAAAGGGAGAACAGAATCCTGAAGTCAAATCTTGGACATTTTCAAGAGAAGCAATCAAAACGGAATTCTTAACCATGGTTCTGTTAACCATATAGGGCCTAGGCAACTTCTTGCTCTCAACAGCCAGTTATTACACCTTAAAAACATCCACTTCAAAGTTTTTCTGCTCCCTCTGCACATTGAGATAATGCATTCTGTAGTGGAATTTCTATGTACGAATGTATCTATCTCTGCATTATCAAGGATCTTGGAACTAACAAACAGCTTGCACAGATAACAAGCTAAGCTCAATTCTGGTAGCTTGTTTTTTGCTTCTCAGTGTTAAAGATGATAAAATAAACACACAGATCTAATGAAGTGAATGTCAACTATCCTTCCATACAAGATGAGTAAATTTTAGAATAGATATCAAATTGCTTTTGACTCCTATTCCTAATGAAAAATAACTTTATAAATGGTAAAGCTCATATTCTCTCTGGAGCCAGAAATGTAATTTGTTCATCTCTAAAAACTTGAAGTGACACCAACATAGAAATATTTTACCCTTAGAAAAACTAACTTATCATACTGGCTTCTCACTGCTATGCATCTTCCATCTAATCCTGACAGTCTTTCAAGAGAGACACAGAAATTTAACTAATCATGCTTAGTAATGTTTAAGAGTATGAAGACAAAAATTCTACTTTTTTGTCTTATTGGTAAAAGAACTGAGAAATTTATTACCTTATAGCGTGCTTGTTCCACATCATAGATCTTTTTGTCTGACACCACATTAGGCGCAAAGAATTTTGCAAGCTTGGCAAGGTAAACACCATTTCTTAAGCCTTCTTCCAGTTCTGTAGTTGGGGGCAGCTCTTCATCCAGGCAGACCTCCATCCATCTACAGAGACATTTGAGAAACTTTGTAATTTAGGTTTTAATGTAAGTGACACCTTTTGCCTACAACCATTGTACTTTTAATGTCACTAACACAATATAACAGAAAGGGGCATGCACTAATCAGAAAATTCTCATATTCATTCACATCGCAGATCAGAAAATTGTATCTGCAGCATGTGATCACAATCCATCAAGAACCAAACAGCATGTTGTGAAGTATGCACCACCAAAGGGGTCTGAGTCAAATCTTTTGAATAGCACTAGGCTTTTGAATAGAGTAATCAAATCAAATAGAAGAAAACATGGAGTCCTGTGTACTATTGATGTTTGCATTTTAAAAAAACATGATGCCTATGCCCATGCTGAACCTACGAGCATCAAGGACAGCAATGTGCTGGGTAAGGCTGGTTCCAACGTGCTCTGCAATACAAGCTCACAGCAATGCCTGTCTCAGAACAGAGCACATTATCCTCTTCCTGCAGCACATGGGAGATCTCCACTCTCACCCGTGAAACACAGTGCCAGTGCTGGAGGAAAGAACGAGGCTTTTTGTTGAAAAGTCCAAGGTAATTTATGTATTTGGCCTCTGCCTAGCAGTAAGTTGGTTGAACTATGGCTTCTTGTTAGCGACACTGGCTACATTCTCCAAGGTAGGAGACTAGTTACACATTTGAGACTTAAGATGTGATAGACCTGGTCCTAGGATAGAAAACAGTAATCCATTAAATAGAAAGCACAAATGTATTATCCAGTATGTTTATACTGAGTAGTCAAGAGAAATTGCTTCCAAAACACTCCTGAAAAAGATTAGCGTCCTAATCACTAGACCAGAATTTCCTTGCATTGGTGGTCTAAGTGTTTTGGCCATATGATATTACTCTTATTTCTAGCAGCTAAATCACATTACAAAAGCTCTAAATCTGCTTAGCTTTTCCCAATATTTTTTTTAAATTTTGCTCAGTCAATCTCTCATGCTATTAGGATGTTAATATCAATATGAAGAAAGCTGAAGGGCAAGAACAAAGTTGAAGGCATTAGTTTGCTTTGCATACTGTCACCAAGACAGTGGCACTGTAAGTGAGACAGCTTTACAATTTAACATCATCTTGTTATGGGGTGAAACGAGATTCTAGTTGTTCAAATGTATTTTTCCCATAATTATGTTTCAGGTGGTTTCTTCTTGAGGGGAGGGGATGAGGAGGGGGGGTTGTTTTTTCAGGGGTTTTGGGGAGAGAGGAAGCGGGGAGGGGGATTCGTTTCAAACCTGTATTCTGTGTTTTATAAGAAAAGGCGGACAGATTTGAGTCCCTTGCAAATGCGGACTCAGCCCAGGGAGAGACACAGGCCATTCCCCTGCATGGATGCATGGGGCGGCTGCAGAGCTGCACCACCTGGTCCCAGCTCCCCCATGGGAGACCAGCTCCCGCGCGGAGATAGCAGCAGCTTGGGCGGTGGCAGGGCGGCAGTGGTGGTCCCCCCGCCAGTGGCAGGGTGGTGGCGGTGGCAGTGCCTCCGTGGAGATGGCAGTGGCAGCTCCCAGCCGCAGCAGCAGCATGGCAAGTGGGGGGAGGTGCAGCCAGCTCTACCCACTCAGTGCAAAAAGTGCGGCTCAACCAGCAGTGCAGTGGTTCTGCACCGTGCTGGCAGCGAGCGTGGCTGCTGGTATCATGCATATGCTGGCATGGGGCACTTGATGCTGGTGGCCCTCACGGCGGGTGGGGCTGGCCCTGGGGTGGCTGTGCTGGCACACGGGGCTGCAGCCAGGCGTGCCGCCTGTGGGTGGTGCCCTGCAGGGGGCCCCTCTGCCCCCGCAATGGTCACGCTGGGTGCTGGGAGTGGCTCCAGGGCCCTCAGGGAACCCCACAGCAATGACGGGTGGCAATGGTGGCCCCTCCCCACTTGGCAGGCTGTGACCACAAGCCATTTTGGTGGGAAATGCTGCCATATTGCCTCGTGGCGAGGTCTCAGGGAGGAGGATGTGCCCAGCACCGTTAGCCAATCTGGAGGCAACCTGCACCAGAATGGGGCCCCGAGATCATGCAGGAAGAGGCCCTCTATATAAACTGCAAGCCCGTAAGTTTCCTCTCTTCGGGCTCAGCTGTTGTTGAAGCTGCATCTCAACATCTCCTCTGCTCTCTTGGCCTTTTTCCCTGCAGTTCAGGCAGCAGTGCAGCTTAATTGATAGTGGAGGCAGTGCAAGCTTGAGGACCACCTTGCTCACCAGCTGTGGTATTCTCTTTCCTTCGGGCCCCCAGGGTTTCTTTTCATTTTTCTGTTCTCCAGGAACCTCGGAGTGGAATTCGGTGCCATTCCACAGGCCAATCTCTTTCCTCCATTGATCCACCAGCCTGGCAGCCAGCCCGGAGGAACACAGTCTGTCCCTCATATTTTTATTGTTGGTTTTTATTGTTCATAAAATAAATTTTGTTGGTTGGTGTTGATTCTATTGCAATCTCTCGTTATTTGTAACACCCCCTAGTGTCCAAACCAGGACATGTCTCCAAACAGGTGACTTCAGAAACCAGACAACTTGGATCCAAGTGAAAATGAGCCAGTTTTAACTCTACCATGGAGATGAAAAAAGCTCACACATCATTTTGTTTCACATTAAAACTCTAGACAAATATCCTTGTAAGTACACTTCTGTACTTATTACAGAACATATGAAAGCTTTTTCTCTGAAGCACAGATTACCCAAATACGGTACTATTTGTACTATTCCTATCTTTAGGAAACTAACACCTGTAAATCTGAAACAACATCACACAAAACTGCATGAAGCAAGTATCATTAGGAGAACTGTATTTTGCAGTACAAATACTGCTTCAGCGAGGAGAATTGTATTCTTGTCAAGTTTATTTGCTCCATTCTGCATTGCATGTTCATGTGTTATGGGTACTAAACAAGGGTCCCAAAAGTCATCCTTACTAATGTTGTAGACTAAATAGATGTACACACTATTGTAACGAAGTGTTACATTTGTCTTCCCCAAAAGAGATGACAAGGAAGAATAAAAATAGTAAGAGTACTCTAGGCAAATGTGGTTTTCACCTGAGCCATTTAGCTTTCCCTAAAGAATTTATTTCCTAAAATATGTCTTCTAGAAAAAGAGTTGTACAGATAAGCAAGAGGAGCTTGCTGAGCCACAGGAGGTATTCACCATGGATTGAAGCTGACCCTGGTGTTTCAATGGAACATGTCCAGTGATATGGCAGCATTTTATACCTTACACTGAATTCTTCGCACTTTTTATTCTCAGTTTTCTTATGTAAAGATTTTCCTGACATCTTCAGGCTGGAGCACAAATAAAGTACTACATTGGAACTGTTTTTGAAGATACACACATGTGCCCCTTCGATTTTTTTTTCTGGTACGAAACTTTGCAATTTACATATAATATTAACTCATTCCCCAGGCTCTAAATGAGATGCTAATCCAAACTGAAAACTACTCTTTAGCTTTTCAAACCTCACAACAAAAACTGTTGTGGATTTTTTCCCAGTGTAGTGATGGGTGTAATGGTTTGGCTTAAACCACAGGGGAAGAAAAAGAAAAAAATAACTCCTTTCCCGTGCCCACATTTGGTTAAGCTGGGAGGAGTAGCCAGGTTACCAAGGTTACCTCTGCCTGTGTTTCCCACCAGCCCCTGAGACCCGCAAGGTGCTCTGGGAAGGCACTGGGATTAGAAAACCTGCGGGAAGCAGCACTCTCTCTCTCTCTCTCCTGGACTCTGCAGCTGGAAGCAGTGTGCCTCTATTCAACACAGCCTAGAGGACTACCCCGGACCTTACTGCCTTCTACCTCTTCCCCACGGACCTTCCTGAGGTCGCCATCGCTTTTTGTGTTTTCCTTCCTGAGAAGATCCCTTAGGAGAACCTCTTCACAGACACACCACCTCTGAGACACTGCCACGTTTTCCACAGATATTTTTGGTTTTGGGAGCCACCACGCCCTCTGCTGGCCATAAGAGAGCAACTGCACCATTCGTGTTCCAGCGGGACCCACAGCACCCTCTGCTGGCCATAACAGAGCAATTACACCCATCCATTACCCCCATATATCTATATTTAATAAATTGTTGCCTTCCCTATACGTCTCTTGTCCATTGATAAACCTAATTTTGTCCTAAACCTGGACAATGGGTCTTTAAGATTAATCTGGAACCATCTTGTTCTGGATGGGGAGGCTAACCTGTCTGATAGGTAAATGCAGTACCTTGAGAAACAAACAGAAAACAAAGGATGCACAGAAAGCAGAGGGAAGAAAAAAGTAAGGTAGAATACAATTGTTAAACCAACAAGTCCAGGTAAATACACAAGGAAATAAGTCTCTTTTCAGAAGGAGAATGTCAGTAACTGAGTGAAAAAAAAAAAAAAAAAAAAAAAAAAAAAAAAANGCTGGAGAACTGAGAAAAAAAAAAAAAAAAAAAAAAAAAAAAAAAAAAAAAAAAAAGGAAAAATAGAGAAGTGGAGCAGACCTGAAAGACACAGTTTCTTTCCATTTACAGCCAAAAATCTGTAGGTTATATCTATTCTAGAAAATGTCAGGAGTCTCCAATAAGGCAACTGTAACTTGTAGCATTTGGTAATCAGTATCCAAGACTGAGAACACAGTTACAATTGTATTATATTTAAGACATGTTTTACCAATGGCTGGAAGTTGTAGAACTTAGTTACATGAAGATATACAATGCAAGGGTTTATTTTGCACATGTTTAATCAGAGGAAGGAAAAACCTCAGGATTTAAGTCCTGCTAATATACAAACTTTGCATAAGTAGTTTACTTATGCAAACAACTGCTCAACTATGTTACTCTCTCCTAGAATTCATTGAGATATCATAAAAATATAGATTGATTTGGATTGAAAGGGAACTTACAGATTGGATAGTTCCAATCCTCCTGCCATGGGCAGGGACACCTCTCACTAAACCAGGTTGCTCAAAGCCCCATCCAGCCTGGCCTTGAACACTTCTAGGTTCCACAACTTCTCTAGACAATCTGTGCTAGTGCCTCACTATCTCCACAGCAAAGAATTTACTCCTAATATGTAATGTAAACCTACCCTTTCTCTACCATTACCCCTTGTCCTGTCACTGCATGCCTTTTTAAAATGTCCCTCTCTAGCTTTCCTCTAGGCCCCCTGTAGGTCCTGCAAGGTGCTATAAGTTCTCCCCAGAGCCTTCTCTTTTCCAGACTGAACCACCCCAGCTCTGTCAGCTTGTTCTCACAGGAGGAGTGCTTCTTCCATAATTTTTGTGGCCTTCCTCTGGGACCTCCCAGAGCAAGACATGTCTTTCCTGTGTGGGTGACCGCAGAGGTGGATGCAGCACTCCAGGTGGGGTCACACCAGAGCAGGATAGACAGAGCAGAATCGCCTTCCTTGACCTGCTGCCCACACTGCTTTTGATGCAGCCAAGGACACCACTGGCTTTCTGGGCTGCAAGAGGGTATTGACAGGTCATGTTGAACTTCCTGTCAACCATCGCATCTGTAGCACTTCCCTCCCCTCCCCAGTGCTTCCTGCAATTACAGAAGTTCCATTCCCTTTACACTGGTTTAGTTAAAAGGCAATCGTAGTTTTAAGCAGAAAGAAGCATTACTTTCAACTTTGTCAAGTTCTGCTTTCTAAGATACAGTTTACCAAGTTTAAGAAGGTTATTATATGACATCGTGCTGTCTGGACTGAAAAAAAAGTAGAAGAATTTCTGTAAGTGAAACAAAGAATATCCATGTGACAGTAAGAATTTATAGGTGCCCTTGGAGCAATTTATTTTCCTTTAGGGCTCAACCACTGTTTTCCTGAGCACACAATACTGCACCATTAGCATCAGATTTAAGTCTGTTGCAGAATCTGTTGCCCCAAAAAAAGTAGTTAATATCATTGCTACACCAGATGAAGAGTCTATAAATCAATCTTAGATGGGATGTTTTTATTCAGTATGAGGCTTGTGGAAGAACTATTATAGCTGTCAAATGTGCATATGCATTTCTGCCATTTCTTTTTCTACAATAATCCCATAAATAATTGAGCTGATTTAAAAGTAAACCAGAGGAAGAAATGAACCCAATTTAAGAGAGATTACAAGTCAAAGTGCTGGAGCAGGCTCCTGACAGGGACCTGCAGACCCATGGAGAGAGGAGCCTGTGCTGGAGGAGGTTTTCCTGGTAGGACTTGAGGCCCTGTGGGGGACCCATGTTGGAATACCTTTGCCTGAAGGACTCCACCCTATGGAAGAGTAACCTACTTTGTAGCAGTTCACAGATAACACAGATCATGGCATGGACTCACACTGGAGAAGTTGATAGAGGACTGGAAGGGACCCCAAACTGGAACACGGGAAAGACTCCTCTCCCTGAGCAGTGGCAGGAACAGTATGTGATGAATGGCCTGTAACCCCCACTCCTTATCTCCTTGCACTGCTATGGGAAGAAGGTATAGCTTAGGAAGGAAGGAGAGGGTGGGAAAAGGTGTTTTTAAGACTTAGTTTACTTCTTATTACCCTGCTTTGATTTTGTTAATAATAAATTTAGTTAATATCTCCAAGTCTGTTTTGCTCATGACAGTATTTGGTGATCTTTCTCCCATATTTTTTTATCTCAGCCCATGAACCTTTCATCGTATTTTCTCTACCCGTCCAGCTGCAGAGGGGAGTAATAGGGAGGCTTCGGTGGATACCTGGTGTCCAGCTAGGGTAAACCTACTACAGTCTTGAAGAAATCAAATTTTGTGACTGTAGATCATGAGAGCAGTATGGTTAAAGGTGTGACATAGGTCATCCCAGTCACAATTCTCTTATGTCATCTACAAGAAGTAACATGAAGGCAGCAACATGGAGGACACCATGTGCAGCTTGGCTACACAAGATCTCAGAACTTCAGCATATAACATACGAGTCAAATCTTTTAGCAAGAGATTTTAAAGTAACTTACAGTTGCCAATTTTTTACATTTCTATAAATCAGTTAAGATGCAAAGTTTCATATCTTTGCAAGTGTTAGCTTTAGCAGCATCTCAGCTTTTTACAATTATGATTTCACCAAGGAGGATACTCACTTTCAGCAAGAGCTACATTGAAGCTATGAAACATTAATGTATGGTTTCTTTGTGTATAAACATCAAAACAATACAGATCTCACTGCACATCACTGCATTTGGTTGAATTGTGTATGCTGGTGTAAAGTTTGTTGCAACATTTCCCTAATCAAAGCCCATCTGATGCATTTCATATTCAATTCAGATGAATAGAAACAAGCAGCAGTGGTAACTTGCCTATTGCACACTAAACCAGCAATAAATCATGTCAGTAACATTTTTCCACACCAGATATCTGCTGCTATGACTACACTACCATATTTACAAAATATTCTTAAACGTGTTCTAAAATTCTAGTTCACAAGATGGCAGCATAGATACTGTGTGCTGGTTTAATCTGTTTTATTCCAGCTACCCTTTATGTGGGTTAATCAGTGATTAAAGTACACAAGGCAAGGTGCTTCTCAGGAAGCCTGCTCTGGAGCCCTGGCACAGTCCCACAGCCATTGCAGGCTGCTAGGCACTCAGCAGCAGCCAAGGCCTGTTTACTCAGCAGTCCTTTGGTGGGAAAAAAACAGACTCTACAGCAGCACCAGAAGAGGCAACAGCATCATACATACATGTGTTTCAGGACAGCCTGTCACCTTTACAATCACAAAGGCTTTACACAGAGACATTAAGATTTAGCACTGGGTATCAGCCACAAACTCCATGACTGCTATGCAAGATAATGGTGCTGAGAGGGGGCCAATGCTAACAAAGCTCAGGCTGAAGGCCACAGGGATAGCTCATCTTTTCCCCCTGCTCTTGGCCTGACTCCAAGCTGCCAGGGTCTGGAGACAAAATCTGAAGAAGCAAGAGAAAGAACAGTGCCAAGAAGGGAGTTCACCATGGTGGTGGAGGCTGAACAATCACAGCAAGGATGTCTTCCTAATTCTCAGTAGAAACAACAGTACTCAACAGTACCTAAGCATATGAGGTGGAAATATTAAGACAGTGTTCAAATGTCTCAGGAGAGAAAAAGTATCTGTGGAAGTATCCACTTTTTATGGGAAGATTTGTTTCTTCATTTGGATGAAAAGGGAAAAAATGAAAAAGAATAGTCTTCTCCTAATAACCTTGCAAACCTCATGCAACTAAGTTAATACAGTTTAGATTGACATGTATCACCCAGCTCTACTGTCTAGATCTATTTTAATAGTCTTCTCTTCCAACAGGCAGCAGAGACCACAGCAGCATAAACACAAGTATTTCCTGTGTTAGTCTGGCAGTGGTGGCTGAGTGGCCCCTGGAAACCATAATTTCAGACAGATAACAGACTCAAATCCCTAACGAAATTTTAGGTAGTACAGACACGAGCTCTGTAGCAAGTCTCACATGTAAACAAAAAGGGACTTCCCACAAATAAAAGAATGCTTTTATCTGAAAAAGAGAGAAGCTGAATTTGGCATATGAATTAATCTTAGTTTCTCACCCATCTGCATAGTCACTGATTCGATAAACAGAAGTAGACACTGCAATAAAAGCATTTTTATACATACAGCATTTGTTAGTGAGGAAATGTTGCAAAATAAGTTGTTCCCCCAAACACACCATTTTTGCTATGCGTTTAGGCGTGAACATTATACTATATTGCTGCATGGTACTACAGTTTGCTTTGTCTGTTATGTCTTCTATAGCTGCAGAATAGTAATACAGTTTAAGGCACCCTCTTAAAACAGCATATGGTATTTCAGATTTACCAATTTAAGAGGTTCTGGCCTGGAATAATCTCCTAGTTGTCCAAGCAATCCACTTGAGCCACAGAAATGTTGCTGGTAAAATAATGAGTCCTTGAAAGAACCTTTACACTTTAGTCCTTCAGGTAATAGTCCTCCTAATCTTAAAGTACAGTTACGGTAAGTATCGAACCAAAGTACACACTCTGCCGTGGCAGTAACTACTATCCAAATCCACAGAAAATAGACCTTAAGTTTCTATGAAATAATCTATCCAACAGTCATTTTGATAAAGCTTCTACTAACACTAAATTACATCTTCTTAGGGAATATGCACTTTTTGTTAATCCTCTCCCAAAATCCACTCCATCAACGTGCTGTTTCTAGCACCTGTCAAACTAGTGACACATGGAAGGACAATTAAAGAAACACCAAAGCAATAGTCGTTTTTTATATCAAGATCTAGTATTCTAAGTGTTTGCCCACTATCCCTGCAAAGTGCCTTTCATGCAAACACTAGTCCTCAGCTGTCTAGAGGGATGTATTTTCTTTTCAGGTAAGAGGACAGGCATAAATGTTACCACCATGCCTGTAATCAACACACTTACAGGACAGGAAAGTGGCCCAGGGAAGTACCTCCTGTGTAGTTTCATTACAGAAGCTTGCATACTGTGTGAGTGTTAAAACCAAGTTCATGATTCAAGACCATGATGGTTCAAGAACACCAGAGCTCTGTCTGCAGACCTGCAGATTTACATGGCAACTGATGCAGCTGGATCAGCAGAAACCCCCAATGGAGGTGCAGACTAAAGATTTTGTTGAGGCCACACAGGAGACCTATGGCAGAGGAAGAAGTCAAACTCAAGCATGGCAGGAAACAGAGTGCTCTTTTGGCTCCTTGACCAGTTCAAGTCCACTGGATCAGATGTGAACATTTATATTTTACTGTCTAACATCTGAAAAAGGTTAGTTTTCTGAAAGCAACTAGCAGCAGGTATAGAAACCACATAAATAACCAAAGCAGTACATCTACTAGACAGGCAGCTGGGACTCTTAAAGAAAGGTGCAGGACAGCAGCCAAGTCAGAATTAAAAGACGTGGATGAGAGAACAAGATGTTAAAGAAGTGAAAAGACTGAAAGAGCCAGCTTGTGAAAGGCTAAACTGTTGTTCAAAGCATTTAGTGTTATGTAAACTCTACAAAACTGCAACAAAAGGGAATTTAAACTTTGTCCCATGTCAAAAAGAAACACAAGATAGAAGAACAAAGCTAAACCCAAGGCAATTAGGTGAAAAATGTCATGCACAGCACCTACAGCTGCCTTTTTCTGTTTTCTTGTTATGCAAGAAATGCTCTCCTCCATGCTCAGTGGCTGCAGAGACTCTCTTACCTACTCAATAACAATCTATAAAATTATGAGAAGCACATGCAGAGAAATCAGGCCCAATATAGATGAGACAAATGTAGACAGCAGTATAATAGCATTTAATAATGCACAAGGAAATTAAATCACTTTACACTGGTGAAGATAAACAGCTTCTCTATAACAGAAAATACTAAAAATATTCAAAATTGTTCTGCAGCCTCACCTTTATCATCAGAACATAAGCTAATAACTGCTGAACAAAGCCTTGGATCCTTCAGGACCATATAATTTTACCAGTTTCAAAACTATACAGTGTTTTCTACAGAGAGCTGAGGTAGACAGCTAACGCTAATTCACACTCACGGTCATAACAAAAACTTCTATATGATATGAAACATAGATATGAGCTCTTGTAAAGACCTAGCTGCGGTTTTTCCAATGAGTGAGTTGGAATTTTTCTTGAGAACATAGAATTAAAATCTACATAAAACAGTCACAGGCATCTCAAACACATCTTTCCAGCCCACATTTAAGAGAAATAAAACTTTTCCTTTAAGAAAATGGACTGGAGAAAATCAAGTGGTAGAACAAACTGTTTTAGCTGCTAAAAGGCTAAAATATCCCCTCAGAACAGCTTATATTAATGTAGTAAGGTAGCAATAAGAGCATGAAAGCTAAGCTGTAGTTCAAAGGCTGGGCTAGGATAAAAAAACTGATTGCAACTGGCTTGGTAAAAATTTAACAGTGCAATTAATCATGTCATGCAACAAGTACCTGGTGGCAGCACTTCTGTTTAAGTGCTGTTTTGAGATGACCATCCCCAATGTTCGTTTACACAAGACAATCTCTTCTCCAAAAACAAGCAGTGATATACCTCTATCAGAGTATTCACCAAGTGATCAGAATCTACTATTTACGCTCCAGTATTCAAGCTACTCAAGACAGTAAGAGAGGTATAAGAAATACTTAATTAGATAAGAGCTTTTCAGTCACTAGACAAGACACTAGGGACTGGCAGAATCAGGCTACTGGGATGCCACTTGGTTCAAAGGTCACAAACATGGCAGTGATATCTCTAGTCTGGCTTATAGTGCCTAGAACCAATCAAGCACACACTCCCTTACCCTTCGGTTCTCCCACCTCCCATTACCGAGTCCCAGTACATAAAAATATTTTCTTTTATACAACCAAAAAGAAAAAAAAAAAACAAACAGTAATTTGAGTGGGCATACCATCTACCAGCATCTACCTCGTTGTCTGGCATCCCCCAGATAGCCCTTATTCTCTGGCTAACTCACTCAGTAACACAACCACTACATATCCACAGCTGACCCAGGCTATAACAGCATTCCTAACAGCATTCCCACTGCAACTGCCATTCAGGGCAAGCCATGAATGCTCCTGGATATTCAGTGTCAAAAATAACAACCAGCAGCAGAAAAGGAAAGAGACAGGTGACTCTTTGCTAGTTGTACCCCAAGCCAAATGGTCCACACAGCAGCTGTACAACCTCAGCCAAAACGCTGTTGCCATTATCAGTCACATATGTCACAAGATGTCATATGGAAGAAAAGTCTTGTTAAATCCAATTTTGGATGACTTATGGTTGTAATGATGTGTTTAAAACTTTTCCCTATTACCTGAAGGACAGGAAGAGGAAGGAGGAAATGGGCCCCCCCCACTCCCACTGGCCCTGGTCCTACTGCAGTCTCTCTGCCACCTGGGCCTGGTGGGGCAGGGCTGGGCCACGGTGGCTGTGCAGGAAGACTCCCTGGTGTCTCATGGGGCTGCTGGCTGTGGCACTGTGTTCTTTCTGGGATGTGTGGGACCACAGCAGGGACAGCAGCGGGCTTGGTGTTCCAGGGTGGGGAGCACCGCCAGGGGCCGTCGGGGGCATGGCTGCTGGCCAACGGCCCCACCACGGGAGCTGGGCTTGGGGCAAGGCTTGCTGCCCTGGGCGGCTGAAGAGGCTTGGTTCAGCATGAGTGGGGATGCGGTGAGTGAGCCATGTGGTTGAAGCAAGGGTGGGCGGCTTTCCCATGTGTGGGAATTGAGCAGAGGTGGCGCCAGGATGAGGCAGGATCTTCCCTGGCCATCCAGTAAAAAGGTGTAACAAAGCAAAACCACGCCCCACGGGGTGGAACAGAGGGTAGTTCAGAGAACTAGGCAGGCAAGGTCACAAAGAATTCTGGGGAGAAGATGGGGGACCCTTTATAAACAGCTGCAGCCATGGCACATGTGCCATTTCGGATTCACCGAGGACATGGAGAGGACCTCCCTGCCTGTGCCGCCGTGGTTACCACAGAAACAACCTTTGCTTCTGCCTCACCATCTCTGCCCCCCGAGAGGACCCTACCTGCAGCTTTCCAATCTGCTAAAAACAAAAAACCCCTAACCCCTGCTTAGCCCTTGGAAGCCCAGACCCTGTTCCTGCGGCACCCCCAGCCTCCACTGGGAGAGCCCCTGAGACTTCTGCTGGTCCTCAGAGACCACCACAACTTCCCCTGCTCCCATCCAGGCTCCCCTTGCTGGCTGCAGTTGTTGCACCAAGGACATAGGGAAAAAAAGGGGAACAATTATTTGTTTTGAGCAGTTGTGATTTTTTATAATTGTTGAGAGCTTTTCCGTCCTGTTTTTACTATTTACACTTAATACATATTCTTTCTTATTTTCATACATATTTATACACCATTGAATATATAAATAAATATAGTATATATTTTTGAACAAAGGGTTTTCTTTCCTCTCTCTATACATTTGTTTTTGTATTGTGTCCCTAAATTTAATTTAATAAATTGCCCAAGTGATCACAGGATATTTAAGACTACTTATGAGAAAGCAGAGTGTTTTACACAAAGTGGTAAATGCAAAAATAAGTGCTTCTTTGCTTCTTTGTTCATGCATGAAGAGGAAATAAAAATGCAATAAATTTAAAATCAGAAGGAAAAATTGAGACGTTTTAGACACTATTTCAAACCCGTTGTGGAGCTTATGTACTACAACTGTGTTTCCAGAGAGGTTTCAGCATGCTGAAATCCTCTAGCAAACCTTTAGCTGCACAAACCCTATAGAGTAGTTTGCTCATCAAATTCTATGGAAGTAGCTTCTGAAAAATAAAAGGCTGCAGAGAATCTCAATGGATACTTTGTCAAATGACGAAATGTTCTATTTGTAAATACTCCTGTAGCATCGCTAAGATCAACAAGTGCTTTCAGGCACAGGAATTAATGTAAAATAGTTTGTAGTAGAAAACAGAAGTAGTAGGAGTCATTTTTATTTTGAAATCAAAGTGATATTGGCATATTTATCAGCTCCTTTTCTTTAGGCTGGGAACAGCTGACTTCACTATTGCCACAAAAAGATGACAAGAAAGAACAAACATTAAAATGCTTTACAGGAACACTTCCTTGCTTTTCTTCATAAATAGTAGTTATCTCAGGGTCTCTAATCTGCAGTCAGCTAACAATTTAAAATAGAAGAAAATCCCCTACACCTATAAACTTGAAGCAAAATATATTTTAAGTCAATTTACCTTGCTGCGAAGCCTATTAATGACCTAGCTACTTTGATCAAGTTAATCAGCAAACCATCACAACTTGTTAACTCTCAGCCCTACATCAAAACCTAAGCAACTTAAGTTGCTATTTTGATCTGTGAAATTGCTCCTCTTCCTATTTCTCTGCACTTTATCTCAATCAAGTAGAACGCCGGAACAGTGCCATTCATGGAGCCTAAGAAGACGCTGCTACAGTTACATAGATGCTGTTACAGTTACAGCCACACAATGCTAAAAGCATGTCCACCAGTGCTGGGAAAGCAACTGCCACCGGGGAGAGGAAGAGAAGTGCAACCGTCACCATATCAAACAGTTCCTGTCAGCACAAGAAATGAACAGGAAGAGCTGTCCATAGCAGTAGCTAGATAAGGGAAACTGACAGGATGAACACCAGGATAGCAAGATTTACAGGAGAGAAGAGAAAACCTGGTAGACAATGTTGACAGAGGTTTTAAAGGAGTGTATAGGGTTGTGCTTCTTAGACCAGGTCAGAAAAAGATGAAGCAGCTCCCCAGAAAAAATAAGATTTGTCCAACTCTAAAGAATAAAAAAAAATCCATACACTCAAATTAACTTAATTGGTATTATCAGAAGTCTGGATGTCAACACTGGAAGAGGTGCTTAACCAAGGGATGAGAATTACCTAGGGTTGCTGCCTGAAGTCAGAATAAAAAATTGAAACACAACACAGATTTAATGGGGGTGAAGGGAAGAACAGTTTTACTGGCAAAATCTTGTGATTCAAAGAGAAAAAGAATAACAATCTCTCTATATTTGTAACCCTCTTAACTACCACCCATCTATTCATCCAGTCCAAGTTCACCTATTACCCATGTCCCTAAAGTACCCAGTGAGCATTCCCCTTATTCCCTGTGCCCACTCAGAATTTGGCCCCCATTTCCGAACAGGTCCATGAGGCCTAGGCCTAGTTTTGTCTTGCTACCTCCTTATTTATAGAGAAGAATGCTAACATCTCTCTCTCAGAAGCCTGTATTCAGCCCTTAATTTTCAAGTTATGCAGCTAAATTAAATTCCCCCAAAATATATGGAAAACCCCCAAGCCATCAGGGTCACAGTACCTTTTGCTGAAATAATGAACCTAAAATGCTCAAGAAATACTTACAAAAAGAGGGAAGACCCCAAAGGAGAGTACAATTATGCACATATTCCCAAGACAGAATTTGAAACTGAAGGAATACAGTTTCCTTCAGTTGAAAATTAATAAGTTCTAACTCTGATACAGAGCACCTTCATCCTCGGACTTTTCCCTTCATGTAAAATTTAAAAAGCATGTCTTACAGAAATTCTGCACACTTCCTTTGATAACGAGCCAAATCCTTAAATAGCATATTTTACTTCAGCTTTCCATTTGAAGATGCAACAGTCAAAACGTCTGTGTATGCTTCTTCCTCTGCAGAGCTAATGCGTATATCAAAATAAACTCAACAGCCCAGTTGCTCCCAGTTTTGAACATGAGTCACACTCAAGCTGATTTCAGAAGTGCAAACATTCTCACAATGAAATGAAAATCCCAGCAGAAATTCCAGGTTCACTAAAGAAGTTTCCTCTGCAAAGGTTCAAGCTGTTTTTTCTTAGCAGGATGCAAGAACACTCAGTCTCTCACAACTTTCATCTACTTCAAATGGGGAAAAAAATGGCAATGAGCATAGTCCTATTGCTCTTCTTGCACCCTCATAACTGAGTCAGCCACTAAAGCTTTGACTGCTTTCAGTACCATCTTACAAGCAGGAAATATTTGTGCAGACAGCTGTTCACAAGTTGCCTATATCAACAATATGTTTTCTTTATCACACTACAATAAGGGAGTTTCTCCAAAGTGGAAAAGCAGAATTCCATCTGGTTGCCAAGTAATACCTCATCCAAAGTCGAAGTGCTTCCAACTCCTATGGCATCAAATTCTCAAACAAGCCAGAATTTTGAAACAGAATCCCAACTTAAGCATTCAGCTATTTTCAATGTATTTGCTATCAGGAGGCTGTAGGTTTACCCCCATGTCAAATGTCAAGTTCCATGAAATTCAAAAACTGGATTCAGAAAATACCTGCATGTGTCCTTCCTTGTACACCTGCCACCACAACACTGCACATTGGTTAAGGCTTACTGAGACTATGCAACCACATGCTAAATGCTTCATTAAAAAAAAAAAAAAAGAGGAAAATAGCGAAATCCACATTTCAGCTGTTAAGGATGTGTCAGAAGTATGCTTCTCATAAAAGGGATGAACAATCATGCAAAGAAGAAACCAAAAACACTACTATGGAATTCTTTAATGCAACCTGTAAATCCAGTACCTAGGTGGGAAGAATGTTTATAGATATGCACATAACATTAAAGGAATTGTGATGCCAATATGTAAAAGTATCAGGGGCATGGCAGTCAAGCAAAACAAGTCCCTGACCAAAAGGCATTGAAGAGCTGAGCAAGTCCTAAATGTTGCTTACCCAGTGACTCAACACTCTAGCAACATCAATCACTTATGCCATACCTCTGCTGAGCACTGATGTCTGCAAGAACATCATGGTGACAGTTAAAGATGTGGGCTGGGGGAAACATAGGAAAGTAAAACAAAGCATACATACAACCTAATGAGTCAAAAAGGCCCTACCTGAGCAGCAAATCTGATCAACTCTCTTGACAGCTACTGGAAATCAAAGTATTGAACAGCAACTCTTTTTCCAGTAACCCTGTTATACCTTATGTTGCCATTCATCAAAAATAAATTATGTTCATGCACAGTAACAGACAGTGAACCTGTCTTTGAGAGAAATAGACTAATTCTTTTATCCATCAACTGATCACAGTAATTCTTTACTTCTCTTAGCTCTATTAAAAATAGCAGAATGTCCCCAGCATGCGCATGGAATAATGCTCTAATTCAAAGATATCCCTGTCTCTCAGACAAGGAGCTGGAAATTATTCTTTTCTATGTATCCACACAAAAGCGTTTTGTCTTCTCCATGGCTGGGAGAAGTGGGAAAGTGTGTAAGCACTTACCAACTGATTTACAAACATGTTAAATGAAACATAAGCTGTCTTTTCAATACCACTCTGGTGGCAGATGTAGTCTTAGGATACAAACAGCTTGTTGGCAAAATCATGAACAGCTACATTCTACATTTATATGTTATTATTGAATTATAGCATGCTCCTTTTTACACTGCTTATTTTACAGAAACACTGCCTCTCTACTCTATTCTGTCTTGCTTTGAAAAAAAGCTCTTCCTGCCACTGCAGCACTGTATGACAAACATACTACATCTCAGGGTGAAATATTTACAACAACTGAAAAGAAAAACATCAACTGTGTGGAACAAGAAGGTCAAGAAAATTCCAGATTTAGATGGACATGAAACTTTATTTTTTTCAGAAAGTTTTCAGGGTTTTTTCCTGCATTGCCTTTTTAAACTGATTTTCAGCAGATATGTATTCTACTACTGGCCATGCTTACAGGCAAATGATCAAGTCCCAGTCTCCTATTTTGGGTGTTATAGTTAATTAGACTTTTTTTAATTATATTTTTTCTCATTTCTATGGGGCTCTAAATCAAACACAAACTTTACATGGACTTTTTTTAAGCATTTAAATTAAGATACTTGCTTAAAGGACAGCACCATACATTAGAGTAATTGCTGTATAGCAGTAACCACACGTCTGCCTTTATNATTTCTATGGGGCTCTAAATCAAACACAAACTTTACATGGACTTTTTTTAAGCATTTAAATTAAGATACTTGCTTAAAGGACAGCACCATACATTAGAGTAATTGCTGTATAGCAGTAACCACCCGTCTGCCTTTATTTTTAGGAGTTTTATTAGAAAATGATGGTGAGCAAAACTGCAACACTATATAGCCAGCTACCACCATTCAACAGTGGCCAGAATTTGAAAGCTGCCTTTGTATTGTATTGATTTCTGTTATTTAGACGAAATTGCAGCACTACATATAAGAGCAAAAAATAACCTGTACACAATGATAATTCTTCATTTTAAGGAAATCTTTCTGTCTTTCCTTGGTCCTCTGTCAAAAGGACTTAATTTTCTGTGACAAAAAATAAACACAACAAAACAATCCTAGTTTTTCAGCAATTGCCACTGCCTTTATCTTGCATCTTCTCAAAAAGCTAGAAAAAAAGTGGTTAGTTTCTTTTCTACAAACTTTATAACTCAGTTTTAACTCAGATGTTAACTCTACTTTAACAAGACTGAAAATAAATTTTAGATTTTAAATACTGTAGTAACTTCTATTAGTAGTATGTATGCTTACAAGCACATGCATAAGCCCGCCCAGCAGTCCTACAGTTACCCAGTTTTGAATCCACAAGTCTTGACAGCATGATTCTCTACTCTAAGCATTGAAATTGTTTCAGCTTTGCACGGCCAAAGTTTTCAGAGAGGATATTGTGCATGTCAAGGGAAAGTAGAATGCTTCTGATACTAAAAAGGATCTAGAAATATTCAAGTCAAGAGGATCCAGCTGGAATCAGGGCTTTAAGTATTTAAATGACTGAAGAAGAATGCATTGCATTCCCTTTAAGTTTTGCATAAATTGTATCAGTTCAGTAGTTTGCTCTCATTTGATCTACAGCTTTGCTTGGGGGTTTTACATGTATGTTAAAAAAGGCACTGTGAACATCTCTCTGGCAATGCATTTCTGACTTATGAAGAGCAATTACCTGTATTACGATGAACAATATCCAATCTATTTAGAGGCTGGTTGGAAGGGTTTTCTTTTTTTGATGGTACCTGTCACATCAGTGCATAAGTGGGAAATTCCACTCCAGAAGTGGAAGGCAGCCAAACAATGAGCTCTCTAACTCCTTTTAAGTTACGGGTCCAAGATATAATCTAGGTTAGGGACAGTCAAAGGACAAAGATCTCCTTCTGAATGAGTTTTAAATTATGATGAATTTGAGTTAAATGCTGCATTTAATGGCCTTACCAGGAACATCTGTTTGTATTCTGGTTGCAATAATCAGGAGCAGTAGAAGCAACAAAGCACACTGCTCCAAGGGGCAGAACCAGTACTCTATCACACAGGGAAATGAAGTGCACAGCCCGAACACAGACTTATCTTGCTTAGTGCTGTGCTTAATACAGGTGGGTCATTTACATGACAGTTTTTATTCACTGTTTAGTTTTAATACAGAACACAGAGAGAGAGATGAAGTAATAAGAAACATGCTCAGTTAATTCATCTTAGAGATACACTGTGTACTATATTCCATGCCAGGGTCAGACATTTGAAAGTATTATGGTTAGCAGCAAGTAAAATTCCACATACATTCCCAAAACAGCAGAATTTAGGCTGATACATCTGCCACAGCAACAGGAGAAAAACAAAAGGAAAAGATAATGCTTATAGGGCTGTTTATTTTCCCACAAATCATGTGTTGGCCTCATTTGCCTTTGCCATTTTACAAAGGAAATTACTTTGACCCTGTCTGTCAGGGCACTGGCCAGGAGCTCCATTGCTGTATGCCAGGGTGAGAATGCCCCGAGTTGATGTGGCAAAGGACATCTGAGGGTGGCAAGTTACTCCCCAGTGCAGCCCTTCTTCAGGTCTCAACAACAGCACAAGGGCTTTCAAGAACAATTGGGTTTTTTGGACAACGTGGCAGGGTGGGGAAGGGCATGCAAAGATGCATCTCATGCCCATATATCAAACATTTACATCCTAAATTCTGTCAAACCACTCTAGTCAGGCTAAGGATATAATTTCAAGGTTGCTTCCCAGTACAGATAAGCACCATTGTACAAGTTAACCTGCTTCTCCCACTCCCCTTCCCATTTTCCACTCCGTGTTCTTGTCTACGCTTTCCCTCCAATTTCTGGCCACAGCAACACCCCGGGGACAGGGGGGAGTGTAAGACTAGGGAACTGATTTTGCTAATGCAACACCACAAAATACATATGTTAGTGCTTGACCAAACCAGTTCCCTGATCTGACATAGCTTGGCTACATGAACTACTGCTGGCACAAGACAGACAGCAGAGAACAGGATTACCCACTCTGTAGTCATTGCAAAACATAGTTTGAGAAACACTGCGGATTTTCTTTATGCTTGTGCACTACTTTTGTGTTTAATAAGTACATACACAATTATACTGATTTTAAAATTAAGATATGCATCTGATACCCAACTATTTCCTTTTTGTTCTTGTCAGCCTAATTTCTAAATAGCCTTTGGTTTGTATGTGGGATATTACAGTATCCAAATTACATCATTTTCTGGCAACTATGGCAGGCTTAGCCTGTGAGTCACTTTGCAAAATGAGAGGAGAACCACACTAGCAAAGAGCATGCAATTCAAAGGTTTCTTTTGTTCTAGTGAACCATGGGTCCACACAAGTTCAGTCTCCGCTAAGTACTGAAAAAGCAGATATAAATCTCACTTTTGACTTTAAATGAAAACAAGTGTCTTAGAGAGGTGAACAGGCAGATACAATTGTGCAGTCCCAAAAACTGGAGCTACACAATCATGTGCTTGCATGGATTGGCTTATTAATGGTGAATACATAGCAGGTATGTGAGCACACATATTGAGCTGCAAGCTATTTCACCTGCATTTTCAAGCTTAGAGTTTCCACGGCTGTAAGCAGCAGTTTCACCAAACCTGTACCCAAAGCAGGGCTACAGCACAGCAACAAGGCTTCTCTACTCAACCCTGTCCAGCCCTCCAATTAATCTCTCTGAGAAACAGATGGAAAGGAACGCAGAAGACTATGGAAACAACATCTCATTACAGACCATTGTGCAGAATAATGCTAATTATCATGGAAGTGTTTCCAGTTCTTCACTGGATCCAGACACTGACCCACTCTGAGAAGAATGTCTCCTCTTTAGCCATTAATTGGATCTTGTTTGTAAAGCCAATCTTTGTGTCTAAGTCTGTCACAGTTAGGGAACAAGTGTGCTATAGGGGCAGAAGATTAAAGTGCCTCTCCAGAGCTGACAGAGACACTAAAAACATTGATAAAAGGATGGGACACATTAACATACATTATTTTCCTTTTTGCTTTTATTTTGTAGCTTAGGTAAAATCTAGTACTCCTTTCAAGGTGTACTGAAAGCATTTGATCTACTGTAACTGCAGAGTCTCATTTCAAATATTTACTAACCAGGAAGGCTATCTGCCCTGAATGACAGTTTTATTAATTGCTTGAAGAAATATACTCCAAGAAAGAATGAGCTCTGCTTATTGAAAGCAGCAGTACATACAAGAGCAAGATACAGATTTGCTGCACCAAAGTCTCTCTGGTTCAGGCTCAAGCCAATTCTCTCTGCTCAGATAATGAGGTTACTTGAAAACACCAGAAATGCTGTAACTGACTTTGCAACATGTGTACACTTTCATGTGACAATGGAAACAGACTTTTCAGACTTTTCTACCCTGGCCACTGAAGTAACTATAACTGTTTAAAATTTATCACAACTTGCTGATTCGTATCTAACCTATGTACTTTCCATGTGTTTCTGCTGTTCATGACATTAACAAAGCAATACAATTACCATTTAAAAAGCTACCTTGGTGCTAATAGTATTGTTTAGTGCTCTCTTCTTTCTTTTAAGTCATCTGCTAATTTAGCCTGCTGACCTCTAGTCAAGAAGAGGCCAATGCTAGAGTTGAAATAACATGGTGTAGCTGAGATCACACCATCCTGAAGTATTTTGTACTCCTGTCACGAAGCACAATAACTTCTCCCAGCAAACAGCACTAGATCAGCATTTAGACATGTGCACCAGATGGCCTCTATTGGCCAAGAAATCCTCAGCTGTAAAAAGATATGAAGCAAAGCTGTTGTTAACCCAGCTCTGCCTTACCCCATCTTCACTCTGTCCTGAGTTTGTCCACACCACTCACTGAGACATTCTCCAGTCACAGTCTCTCCCCTCTGCTGCAGCTGTGTTTCTGACAGCACAAGAGCAGCAGAGGGACTTCCACTGTCTGTGCTTTTAGGCCCATGTACAAGAAAACACACATGTGTGCTAAGCTGTCACATCAACCATAGCACCACTGCAGAACTGCAAAGCTGACAGGTGGCAACAGGACTAGCAGACCGACATCTCCCATTGATACTAACACCACTTCACATTTAGTCACTGAAAGCACGGAGGTCTCCATGATGTTTTGGGTTTTATATCATGTTTGACTGCCAAAAAAATTCCTCAGCTTGACCTCTTTTTTTTTTTGCTACATTCACAGTAAGCTACATTAGCAGCACATTTCTTCTAAAAATAGACACAAGGAAGGCTCCCCCAAGCTAAGCTATTACGAATTTAGATGCTTTTAAAGCTTTCCATCCAACCATAATGGTGTACTTTCATGCAGGGATGGAACAGGTTTGCCAATGTACAGTTTTCTTTTAGCAGAAATGTACATGAGGATTTCTGAACATTAATCATTTTACTACTCTACTGTCCTTTTTATTATTATCCTACTGATTCCTGCATTTTATATCAAATTATTCAAAGCAAATGCTTCAAGACAGAAAATCACTCTTTGTTTTCTATCTGCTTTTCTAAAATAAAAGACCATTGCCTGTGGCTATACCACAACACACTAGAATTGCATGGTGAGCTAAAAGCAGTCACATAGACCTCAACATCAAAAAAAGATGAGAAAATGGCTCTTCTTGGCACTTGTGAAGGTGCAGAGAAGACAAGAGGAAAGCATGGCTTTCAAAGTAGTGGAGAAATGGCTTTATCTACTTCCTGTGCTCACTGATTCTTGGTGGAGATTCCTGCTTTTATTAGGCAGACAGCTGTGTGATTGAAGGCAATTTTTCCAGCACTCGGTTGTCTGGAGAAGGAGTAGTAACCAATGCCTACCTGGGTGAGTCAAGTCAAATCTCTCATACCCATGCATAAATTGAAACCGTAAGAGGAAAGCACAATATTTCTGATGGAAAAACTGGAGATCTAAAAAAGCTAGTCAACAGTACTATTCTGAGTTTATCAACCAGCATAAAACACTGCAGTTTTATATATGCTATTTACTCCTATACTAAAAGGCCAGTACTTAAGTCAAAGCACAGAGTAGTCAGATCTGCTTTCTTCTTTGTTAAATCTTCTCCAAATATTTACAGAAGCACTTTTTTCAGATGTCTCACAACATCTGAAATTGTTATTTTTAGGACCAGGTTCTCACCTATTTATGTAAGCAAGTATCTGAATTTAATATTCCTCTTAATCCATTCTCTGAAAAGGGTTTGTCATCGTAAGTGTTGTTGGGCTTTACAGAGCAAGTCCAATGTGACATAGTTTCTCCTTGCAATCAGAAGATTCAAAGCAAATAATTTAAGACTATTCCAGTTCTGTATCTAAAAGGTTATCTGAATACCAGAAACAGGCCAGAGAACACAAATTGCAATGACAGTTACACAGGCTAGACAATAGATCCCATAACCATATACTTTGCCTCCCAGCACATTCAACAGGGATGTACAAATACATTGATTAATTAGTCTCAAAATGCTTTGAGTCTCAATTTCTCAGAAGTTAACAATAAAAATTACTTTTAAATGTGTAATTTCTCTGTATTACCTACTTCAGAGGGCATAACCAGAGCTTAAAGAAATGTAACAGGTTTGTAACTAGCTTCAGTTCTGGGAGCCATCAGACCTAAACTTTACATACAAGAATTCATGCTTCATTGCACACAAGCAGCATTGGCTGCTATTCAAACAGCTGTTACAGACTACAGTCATTTATTCTATCAGTTGTACTGTGAGAACACAGGTGCATGCAGATGGTGAAAAAAAAAAAAAAAGCAACATTCCCGAAGACTGAAGGCTCAAAGTTACTCTGTTGCTTCCAAAGGTATTGAAACACAGTACTTGGGATCATGTCATGCTGAAATTCAATCAATACTATTTTTTAATAAATGCATCTAGACATTTTTCTATGCATTTACATGGAATGCATTAATGACCGAGAGGGACTAGTCTAATTAACCTTAGGTGACCTGTGCTGCTGCTCAATTTTTTTTTTTTTTTTTAATAATCAACAGAAAAGAGCTTTGCAGAGATCAAAGGCTGTCACTAAATTACATGTCATTACCTCAGCATCTTGAAGAGGTACATGCCTGCTCTTTGTTGAAGAGGTCAGTGTATTTCATTAGGACATATATGCATACATATCTGTTTCACCTGATTTAAATA
>VYZS01078664.1:0-13665 GCA_013400695.1 Neodrepanis coruscans | reverse complement strand
GCTTATTAACCTTAGGTGACCTGTTGTGCTGCTCAATTTTTTTTTTTTTTTTTTTAATAATCAACAGACAAGAGCTTTGCAGAGATCAAAGGCTGTCACTAAATTACATGTCATTACCTCAGCATCTTGAAGAGGTACATGCCTGCTCTTTGTTGAAGAGGTCAGTGTATTTCATTAGGACATATATGCATACATATCTGTTTCACCTGATTTAAATACTTGTTCTGTGTATGCTGATATTAGCATCTCCTCTACAAACCCAGGCATTGCCATGGGTCAGAGGACAGTAGTACTCATCTTCTGAAAACTTACTCTGCTTTCAATCCACAGATCACCAGAGCCAGCTAAGCTGTTGTGCAGATAGAAGTAAGTTTACATTCTTGTCTGAATTCTTAGCCTAAGATCTATGGGCCCTATCTAGATAATTAACAAAACAGTGGCATCACATACACATCATCTGAAGTAGACCACCTGTACACAGCAAGTAGAGGGTAGAGCCAGATAATGCCTCCATGTTCAGCAGTAAGAGTAAGCAAAGAAAGGCTGTGTCCTTGTCATTGTTCTTTCAAGTGACAAACACTGACATGCAAAGGTTGCTTTCCAATAGAACTTCTCAGTACTATCATTGAACAGATATTTTGCTCATATTATGTTTAACCTGTATTTAAACATTCTCTTTCTTTACAGAATTAACTAGGTTGAAAAAAACCTTTGAGATTATCAAGTCCAACATATAAGCACTGGATATAAGTGGTATTTAATTACATTTTGGATTGGGACAATTTCAAAACAAGAGTTATTTTCTTAAAGACACAAAGCTGATGCTTTGGAATCATGTAGTATTTAAAAAGAAGAATGCAGGGGGGCTTTTTGTTGCCTTTCAGAGCTCTGACAACACCACAAAAAATTTTTCATCTCCTCAGGAGTACTTGCACAGCGGTCTTCTCTGATATATCTATTTCAAATGAAATGAATCTTGCACAGAAAGGAACATAGCAACTGTTTCTAACAAAGTATGCTTTTTGAACCAAATTAAAGGAACTAAGCCTAATCTATTCTGACCCAGAACAGGCTACTACTACAACTGCTAAAGTTCTTCCAGATACCCTGACAGAAGCCTCAGACAAGTGATTAGTATCTAGACAGCAAACCTTGGCATCCACCAGAAAGCTACTTATAAAGTTTCATTGTTTCTTTCCCATGTTATATAACCAGCCTTTGATTTACTACTGTATAGCAATGATTTTCAAAGTATCAGAGTTTTCCAGTAAATGAGATAAAATAAATATCTCCTGTATATAAAGTAAATATCTCCTTTCATTATTTCTGATAACACTTAAGAATAATTAGCCCATGAGAACTTGATTCACACATTTCCTACGTGTGATAATGTC
Organism: Neodrepanis coruscans; assembly: GCA_013400695.1. NCBI lineage: Eukaryota > Metazoa > Chordata > Aves > Passeriformes > Philepittidae > Neodrepanis > Neodrepanis coruscans. Next base: position 12,271 of record VYZS01078664.1, on the reverse strand, counting down.
TTACCAGTAAGTCAGTGATACGTATATAGACTTAAGTGTATGTGTACTTCTGGGGAGACTCAAATGAGACCAGAACCTAGATATATTCAACACTAACTTGATTTCTAGATGCAAAGAAAACCACAGCCAGCACTATTTGTCTTCACTGCTCAGCACAATGACTGTACCACACTACTCACCATTCCTACACCAAATGTTAAACTGAAATACTAAGTGAATTACAATAGCTTCCAAATTAAAGAATGAAAGGCAATCATTGCTTTAATGCCTGCAAATTGTGGGATGAAGATTAACAATGGGGAAATCATGCTTTGAGGATCAGAGAAGAGCATTAGCTGAACCAAAAGTATCTATTGCTTTTACCTTCATACGTACCAACTAGAAAAATAAGCTACCAATAAAACTTCCCTTCTACTCTCCGCAGTAGACCTGTAAAGTAGGAGATTAATAATCCACAGAACAGATACAAAGGAGGGTTGGAGTAACAAAGAGCAACAAAGAGCAGATATAATTTGACTCTGAATTTCCATTTCAGAATGCCTTTCTATCTAAATGGAAACTCCAGGTAACTAAGCAGATCCTCCTTGACAAGAATGCCTGCAAGCAGGAATGAGAGGAACAGGAATTGCGTGAACAGAAGTGAACCTGTACTGGAAGCACATCTGTATTGTGAGGACAACTACATACAGCTTACAACTTACATTAGCAAAGATTTACCTTGATAGAAAAGTATCTGCACTGCTTAAAATAACAAAGAGGAATTCTTTTCCAGGAATACAGTGTCAGCCAGCGAGGAGCGCAGTGCAGGAGCTGCAGCTGTGCCACGAGCTACTTCCTTTACTAGTACCCAGTGACCAAAGCCAAGAGGAGAAAACCTCCTCCAGGTTGCATCACAACTGCTTCACCTTCAGGTTACATCACAGCTGCTGGGGTTCTGCTCTGAAAGAGGATGAAAACTGTTCAGCCCAGGGAGACTTAGTCTATAGCAAGCATGATTTGCCTAAAAGAGAAACATCCTGGAATCAGACTACACCAAAGTGTAGACACATAGTTATTAATAAATAAACCAAGTGGCCAGGTGACTTATTTTGACAAATTTTGCACCGCTTAAACCCAAGCTGAACATTAAGAATCAACAGATGCATATCTGTTTACTGTGTCATTATGCTCATTCTCACGTATAAAGGAGCATTCTTAAGTTGACAGCATTCAGTTACGGGGTAGGATAACTTAAAAGGATAAATATCCTTCCAAGCACAGCATATTGGCAACCTTCCATCCCTTGCAAAAAAAGAAGTTTGAGCTGGGGGGATGAACTTTGATAGAACTTAAGATCTCATTAAAATACATAGTTACTGCCTGTCATTACAGCAAAAAAGCTTAAGTGTGAAAGAAACAAAGGTATCACCAAGATTGTAAGCATGCAGACACACTGCTACAGTACTTTAGTTGTAATTTACTCCCTTTATAAAACCAGGAAGATGAAACTAATTCTGAATACTTTTGCTTCTGGTGTTAGAGATAAAGAAAGACCCAAACCTCTTTAGGGCAACGAAGGCAACACCAGTAAAGGGTGGGAGGCTATTTGGCAGTCAAATAGGAAGCAAGTCTCTTAATTCTTCTGCCCAAAAGCAAAGGCTGAGGAGATGAAGTAGTGGGAAGAACTAGGTTTGGCTGTAAGAGAATTGCAGAAAGGGAGCCAGAAGAAAAACTTCCTTCTTAAACCAAAATGAGGAGCCAGAACAAGAATTAGAAAATTTTCATTGCTCAGTATTCTTGCACAGATTATTTCTCCTCAGTGTTAAGAACAACTGGTATAATCAGAATAACTGGTATAATCCTGTTTTACTCAAGGAACACTGCTCAAGTTTGCATAAAATACATCTCCAGTAAACCAAGTGTTTAAAGTTTTCCTCCCATTCAAAGTCAAAACAAGAAGACAAAAACCACAGGACAATAATTAGAAGTCAAATTTCACATTCCCTTCTCAGATATGACAAAAGTGAATCAGGAACAGATTTGAAGTTAAGCAGGAGGTAATGAGTGACCCTGAACAGCTGACCCAGGGAATATATTACATGAGATTTTGTCTGGATGAATTTTCTTTTTAGATAATTCCCAGGTCACAGATTTTACCAGGTCAGTACAAAATACCCACAAAACGCTTTCCTTTCATTCCAAGGATGATCCTCATTCCAACTTTAGATAATTTCTTAGGTTTTGTCATCTCTCCCCATTCCCAAAGTACTTCATTGATTTGGCAGTTTTTTAACCATTCTTCTATAAACAGCACAGGTCTCCATCCTTCATGCTATTTGAGTAAGTCTTGTCCTGTTCACTTTAAATCTCTTGGCTATTCACTCCTTGACTATAAGTAAAATGCACATCTTCAAAACAAACTCTTCCATAACACTTGTTACATATAACACCATGTGTTTAACCGTCGATGTTACTATAGCGTTTTGCCAGTCAATTGTCAGGTATCTTGGTTACGCAAACTGTTTAATCTGACACGTTCAGGAGTTGTTTAATCTAGAGATTGGTGACTACCGGGTCTTACACACTACCAAGAAATGCAGTTCCAAGGATAGGCAGACCTTGTTCCCCTCTCTGTAGCTAAGTCCCCTAACATAGTACATAAGTGCATAGTTATGACCCCCTAACAACTACAGAACTAGCATAAATGTGTTGATAGTTAAAGCACATATAAGATACTTAAGCAGTGTGCTTTAGAAGTTCATTATTAGACAAAAATCACTGCTTACAGCATGAGTAGACAAAGTTTACAGTTCAATATTTGAATGGACCAGAACAAAGATCATCTTATCCTAATGGAAGTGAACACTCAGCTTTTTTTCTGAAGGAGGAGAAATGTTTAAGTTATACTGATTCAAAATTTCAGAAGTTGCAAAGAACTTTTTTTTAAAGGTAATCATTCTAGTATTGGTGTTCATAGCATTACAAATGACATTACCACCCTACCTGCTAAACTGAGAGAAGGCCACAGTAAAACTATGTTCTGGCAACCATCAGAAGCCCATCACCAGGCACGCCTGCTTTATCTGATGGCCCTCCAGACTGCCAACTCCCTGCACATCATGTCACTACCTGAGTTTTTATCTATCCCTTTCATCACAGATCCAACCAGACCAGGTGGTGAAAGATGACACATCTCGTCACACTGAACTCCAACCATTTCTGTCCACTCGTTAACAGAACAGCCTGAACTGCTCTCTATCCATCTCCCACATGTCTTTTTGAGGAGGTGGATTGTTGTGGGGTGAAAACAAAAGTAAAACCGGTCTTTTTTCCTACCGCGCAGGAGCCCGTGCGCGGGGCTGGCGACGGCTGGGCAGGAGCCCGTGCCACTGCCGTGAACACCCTTGGCCAGGTCGTGCTGCGCCTGCGCCGCGGCCGCCCCCACCGGAGACGAAGGAGGCAGCGGCGGCACCAGCAGCGCAATGAGCGCGGGCCGGGGGTGGGCCGCAAGGCGGGAGTGTGCCGGGGCCGCAGGCGTGCCAAGGCTGGGGTTGCGCCCCGGGGCTGTGGGCGTGACCATGGCAGCGGATCCCCGCTTTCCTTGTGCCCCTCCTGGTGCCTGCCGGGCAGCGGTGGAGCCGCGCTTGTCCTGTGGAGGCACGGCACAGCACAGTGCAGCTCAGCCCGGCACCGCTCAGCTCGGCACAGCTGGCGGAGCGCAACGGAGTCGAGCCGAGCTGCGGGCAGCCACTGCAGCAACTTTGTTGGGAAAGCCGGCCTTGAGCGGGAGCGGTGTGGGCCACGAGTCAGCGCGNTGCCCGGGTTTAAAGACCACATTTCTTCCATCAGCACTGAAAATCCCTTCCTGGGGGCTAAAGGGAAGGGGAGGCGGGAGGCTCGCAGTTTCTAACTGTCTTGAGTGTTTTTCTTCAGAAAAGCCAAGCGGAGGCTTGCGCTGCTGGGGGGTCCTCAGATAGGTCGCGGGCCTTCTCTAATTATTCCGGCGTCTCTTCAGGAGCCCCAGAGAGAGACCAGCACTATTCCAGAGCATTCTCACCCCAACACGGGCCCTGGGAAGCTTAATTTGTCTATTTTGTTGCACTTTATTGTCAGGTTTTCAGTGTGTGTGTGAAATAAACTGTGATATTTGCGTGTTTTCTTTCTTTTTGGGTGTGTGTGTGACTTCTCTCGGACATCTCTTGTCAGAATCACTAATTTTGTGGTAAAACCACAACAGGAGGGAAGGAACAATCTATTCTTATCTTCTGAAGAATCTTCTCTCATCATCCAAAAAACCACCCTCAGACATCAACATTCTCTCCTTCACTACTTTTCCAGCTTCTTGGTCTGCCTGGCTGATCCCTTTGGGACAGGCTCCTGGGTAAAAACTCTGCAGAGTTTACTACAGCTGTTCCTCTTCTCCCTGTGTGGGTCACTCCTACACACCATCAGCCCACATGTTTGCTTCTGCTCTTCATCTGGTTCCTTTCCTTCAAGCTCACTTCAATTTGTCTGATGTCATCCTGGTCTAATTACTGACAAAAACTATTCATGACTTTGCTAGCTGATTTTCCCAGGACATACTCTGAGGGTAAAGCAGATGAACAGCAAGACAAACTCCCTTCAATCTCAGGGACAGACTTGATCAGCAGTGACTAGGGAACTGCAGCCCCAACTCTATCTCCCACCCTCAGACCTAGCTATGGGACAGAAGTGACCAATCAAGTCTCACACTCAGAACTTTCCTTTCCCTCTTTCATTGCTGATTAAACCACTTGGTTGGTATGTCATCAGGGGAGACATCTGAACATCTTTCACCTGTTTCTTTTACCAATACGTATCAGTAAGTATTGCTATTTACTCATCCAAACCTCATGCTTTGACACACACAATGATAGCAAAATCATTTGCACTGCACCATGTTCAAAAGGTTTCATTCTCTGCCTGCCTAGCAGAAAGCCATGTGTGCTACAGCAGTGCCATACTTGCTGTGCAATGTCTTTTATATACACTGAGACAGGATATTCACTGTATTCATCCCTAATCTGTTCAAGTAGGTCACTCAGAGTTCAGTGTTGCACTCACCACTGACACACAGGGTATCTGAAAAACAGTATTTTCTTAAGTACTCTGAAAAAACTTGTCAAATTCTACAATCAACATGGCTACCTTAAAAAAAAAAAAAAAAGCAGATTTAATCGGTGCAATAACTATGTTAAATTCTGAACCTTTAACCCTCTGTTGTCTGTACATTTGTATCTTCAGTTGTTAGTGAAGTACTTTTCTAATATGAGGCCTAATAGGAGTGGAAAGAAAGAAGTGGCAGAAAAGGAGATTGGCACTGGAACAGGTTGCCCAGACATCTTGTGGATTCCTCATCTTTGGAAGTGTTCAAGGCCAGATTGGTCTAGTTGAAGGTGTCCCTGCCCACAGCAGGGGATTCAAAATTGATGATCTCAATGATGTCCCTCTAAACCCAAAACATTTTATCATTCTATGATTTCAGCAGTTACCATATTTTAGTCTCTCCAACACACACAATCAGGGTAAAGACTTGCCAGCTGTAGTTTTGACACACCAGAAGGACAGAGCTGCTGCTGACTAACAGTGCAGGCACAGAAATGAACATGTAAACACTAAAGTCTTAGAGACTGAATTTTTTAAGCCTTAGAAAAGAGGTGTTAATGGGCTTCTTAGAGACTTGGGTGCATGGTTCTTTACCATTCACATAACAGAAAACTGCAAAACCTGATGAATACACAAACAAGTCAAATGAAACAAAGCTATTAGTTTCCTCCTGTGCTCTCCAAATGCAAGAGGAAGATTTGCATCACAACAAAGCACCTACTTAGTCTTTTTTACACAGTTTCACTGAGGAAAGAGAAGGAGCCCATATTGATGTGTGGTCTCCCACACATGTGTGCCAAATTTATAATTCAAATCACTTCTTCCAATCTCTGACCTTGAAAATCTACCATGGGACAGCATGCTATTTCACCTATTATTTGCAGCTGCTAGAAAATGCTTCTGCAGATCAAGTATTAGGTCTCTAATCTGTCCTGACAGGCTTACCTCAATAAACTGTAGTTAGAAGTCTCACCTCTAGGAAAGCCCAGTACAGTTCACTTTTAGCACCAGAAATGAGGATAACTAACAGAAGTGAATTACAACAAAGACTTATTTTTATCACCAGCTCAAGCACTTTTGACCTTTAAAACATGAAGGCAGAATTGTAGTTTAAACTCATTAAGCCACTTTTCATGACATACCATGTCAGGGTACTTCATCACAACTTTTGAATGTGCGCCTTGAGAGAGACTTTCTGACAGATGATGCAGCAGGAGAAAAGATGCCTGAGGTTATTCAGTTTTTTGGCTCCTTGATCAGACTCCTCAGAGTAATATGGTCATCATGAAAACATTCTGCAAACACTAACTCAATAGTATTTCAATGTTTAAATGTCAGAAGTGGATGAAAGCAGTATTGTGCAAAAGCACTAACAACTATTATTTTAGAAAGTGCTTTATCAGACATTACTGAAGCTGTACTTCTAAACAAAGCAGTTTTCTTGTTTTACTTACATGCTCTAATGTTTCCCAGACAGAATTTTTACTAGTAGCTAGACATGTGAAAGGATTCACTGCTTTGAGGTGATACCATTTTACACTGGATATATGCTGATTTTAACAGCAGCACTCAAAAGCTGAGTGCCTCATGTCAAATATTTTTATACTCAGTTCATCTAACAAATTTGCACATACTTTTCCCAGATCCTTGCCCTACCAGTCATGAGCAAAGTAGATGTTTCTCTGCTGCATCAAGAAGAAGATCCCAGCTGCAAACTATTCTTCTGTATCTGCTTCCACTGTTACAGATATTCAAGTAACCCATGCTACCCCTGCAAGATGCCCACTCTGTCAAACCATTGCATGTCTCAGCACAATGGCCTAAAACAAATGGCTAATAAGAGAAAGTGACCTCAGAGAAAGATCAGGAACTTTGTTCACCTCCCTCCTGAAATGAAATTGAGAAGTGGAACAACTAGTAACCAACAATAGCAAGTCATTCCTTCATCGTTTTAGCACAGACAGTAGCCACAAGCTCAAATTTTTTTTCTTCAAGAAAATGGTCAACTGTACTGCTTTTCATGCCTGCCAAAAGCACAAGAAGCTGTCAGAGCATTTACAAAAACTGTTTCTTTCATCTTATTCTGTCAGTCTCCTGGTGTTAAAAAAAAAGGGGGGGGTTATTTTGGTGTACTGTTTTTCTGGAATGCTAAAAAGCCATTTTCATACTGGTTTTATTTTTATCAATTGTTGAAAAAAAAAAAAAAGAAAAAAGAGCCCAAAGCAATTTGCTTATTCTTGAAAATCTCCAATGACTTTCACACTTCCTCTCAGCCCCTAATCCCTACCATTCTGTAAGCAAGAGAAGAAGATTCAGATGAAACAAAAACATTCTACAAATTTCTTATTATACTCTTTTTTTGCTGATAAGCTCTTGGTATGCTTCAGGCAGAGACAATTTTTTTAACAGTCACCTGCTTGTTCACATTCTGCATCACATGAAAGGCCATAAAGCACACTCAGCATTAGTTATTAGTCTAATCATGGTAAAGTACCAGCTAAGCAGGATCGTCACAGAAGATACAACTCCTCTAGTGACACCCAGTTCAGACAGCATAATAACCATATAACCCTTTGAACTCTGCCCTGAGACAGTATCTTCTTTTGAAACACATGGATCTTCACATACACTTAAGTCATAAGCACTGCATTCATGTTTCATCTTTGAACTTTCTGGAAACTAATGGATTGATGAAAATTCTGCTCTGCAATGCAGGTAACAATGTTTTTAGGAAGCTTCTGAAGCCACAGCAAAGTTCAGCCCTTCATTTTGAAATCTAAAGGTAAGACACAAGAAAGTGAAACTGCTAAGAGATGAACAGATCAAATTCTTTCTGCACTAAAGCAGATCCAAACAAAAACTGCATCAAGTATAGTCTTTTGCCAACATACAGATTTTGCATTCACTTGCAGAAAAGATAAAACACAAGTAACAGCTTTGCTGAACCCAGTGAATGCTCAGTTCATAGGGAGGCCTTTTCAGATTTCAGAAGAGGTCTCAATTCTGCAGCTGTAGTCTATTGTATCTTCCTTGGCATCTCAGGTTATTAGAGTACAATCTTGTCAAATCTTCCAGTTTCCCCTGCTTTCCTAGTCCTTTTATTGTACTGTAATGGAAAATTCAAACTTGTTAGGTATCTTTACAGAGGACTGAAAACACTGTTTAACATGTTGGTTTTGTTATTATTATTAAAATGCTCTTCATACAGAGGGTGGTTGGACACGGGAACAGGCTCCCCAGGGAAGTGGTCACAGCACCAAGCCTGACAGAGTTCAAGAGGCATTCAAAAAATGCCCTCAGGCACATGCTGTGATTTTTTTGGGGCTGTCCTGTGCAGGGCCAGGAATTGGACTTGATCCTTGTGGGCTCCTTCCAACTTAGGATATTCTGTGATTCCATGATTTCCTAAGATGCAAAATAATTACTCTTGACTTTGAAAACATCATTGCAATCTCAGCCAGTAACCACTACAGCAAATGAGTTAGTCCCTGCCAGTTTCAGGCACTGAGAACTTAAGCAGACACCATCTTTCTTACTTACACTATTCTCTGACAACAAAGAAACACAAGACAGGAAAAAAAAAAAAAAGAGAAATCTCTCTGTACTTCTACCTTCTCCTTACACAGTACAAGTATATAAGCTCACTAACACTTCTGGGATAAATTCTTGTTTTAAAGCGTGTTCTCTCCTACTGCTTCTTACTAAGAACAGTATATACTACTATCATGTGATACCACTTTGACCTTGAGGAAGTAGAGAAAATCTTGAACTTGGAATCACAACAGTACTATATTTATTTAGAAATGACAGATCAAGGTCTCTGTCTGTCAAGACAGAAAGCAGCAGGAATATTAAAACACATCTCCAGCTTTATAAACTGAAAACAAAAATATGCCAGTACCATTCAATAATTTACCTTGCATTTGCCAAGACTTCAACTAAAGTGTAAGCTCTCCCCAAAAGAGATGACAGACATCCCAGTATTGAGTTAATCACAGGGTAAGATCATTGCTCTTGTGGAAAAAAAATAAAAAGGAAAGGAGACATGAACACAGGATTTGAAGATACTGTAAAAGCATACTCTTAAAAATTCAGAAACCTGCAAACACACACCTCTTTCAGTGGCATCAATATTTTAGAGAAAAAAATACAACCAAAACCAGATTCCACCCACCCCCAACTGCTCATGTTCAACATACAGTGGAGTTTTGATTTTTGTTTTTCAAAGCAGCCAAAGACAGTGTGCTTCAAGATTTACCAGTTACATCAAGTTAACACTTCCTTATTCTTAGATGTTAATCAGAAAAATGGGAAGCTCTAAAACCCAACTCCAGTCATGAATCCCATTGACCTTTGTTACAGCAAAGAGATTACAGCTGAGACCAAGGGCTGGCAGTCTCCCAAACATGGTGCAAAGTAACCCCCACGTGGCCAGGTTTGTACATCAGGCAAATGCAGACATATTTGAGTAAAGAACACTGTTCTTTCTTTGGGTCATGGCAAGGGAGGGGATGCAATCTCAAACTTGCAAACTATCAGGAAAGAAAAATGCTCCAGCTTTTAATATCATTTAATTGTTTTGTTTCCGTAACAGAGAAAAAGAGGTTTGGCATGCAGTGTAAATAAATATTTGATGTTACCATCTTAGAGCAGACTGTTTGACAGCCAGGCTTTAAAGACACTCCTGCCATAGAGTGTAACTTATGATGCAGCTGATGCTTTCTCAAAGATGAGTGACAGGCTGCTCTGTGGACAAACATGGCTGGCATGCCATCCTCCATACACCCACCAAGCCTCACACCGCAGGAGCTGCTGCCAGGGTCTGTAACCTGCATGCAATGGCCCTCCACAAATTTCTCTCACTTTCAAGCCTCCTGTCTGAGGTACTTTTGACACATTTCCAGTGAAACAATCACCATCGTCTTCTTGCTCCCATAGCTTACTTCTATTCTACTCACTAGAAAAAAAGCCACCCCAGTTCCTGGAACTATGACATAGCAGGGCAATTCCTGTGCAGTGGGGGATACATGGCTGCAGGAACCACTGTGGTCTTTATTGCCTTAGTGGACAAATTCTGCCCTTGGCCCAACAATAAGCAGACAGGGAGCAGAGCAATAGGGGTAACAAAAAGCATTGAGTTTAAGTCAATTTCATTCATTCCAAGAGTTCTTCCTACACTCTTACTTAGCACAACAAATTTTATAATGCACCCATCTGCTTTGATGGTAATCGGGTTTTAGCAATAGTTAACATGCTATAGCTTGCAGAAGAGCTTGAATTGTCAAACTAGCTTTATCACTTCCCTTGTGAGGCGAATACATCACCAACCCAAAAGGTTTAACAAACCAGGCAAGAGCAATAAAACCCAGATCAGAACCTGGTCTGTCATCCTCGCTGCCTTGCAAAGCCAGTAGAATATTCCTTCACTGTAGGCATTTATAGCACATCTTCACAATTTGAAATCTGTCAGCTGTCATCCCAGCTGTTTCATCCCCTATCCTCTGGATAGCTGGAAAATTATACATGCGGTTAGCTATCCTTCTACCAGAATAAATCTGTACTCAATATCACAATAACAACTCACTTATCAATTTCTCAATTCAACTCAAATTAAAAAAAAAACAACCCACAAAACAAAACAGAAAACTTGCAAGGTTCTCTCACCTTCAAGCTAGTAAAGCTACTACACTTGCAGAGAATGGAGATGTCTGTTTCCAAGCAAGAAACTGCCTAGCATTTATAGTAACTGGAAGCTATGTAAAATACTTCCCAGTACTTTCAGCTCAAGAGCAGCTCCTTTCATTTACTTGAGAGGATTCATTCACAATCCTTTCCCCCAGACGCAAATTTGTCAGTCTCAAAACCCATTCACAGCTCAATCTCTGCTTCTGAAACCAATTCAGGCCTTAGTTGTCAAGAATGATGCCAGTGTACAGGAGAAACAGTGCAATACATTAAATGTTTGAGGACATGTCCTGCTGCCACTGCCAAAACAGAGAAATAGTATCTTGCCTCTTTATTTTGTGACTAACAAAAGGATAATTCTGAACATACACACCGTAGGCAGTTACAGCAAGGATATTTTGGCTACCATTTCTCTTTTTATAAAACAAATAACTCTACAGCTTTTTTTTTTCCATCTATACATGCACTGGTATCTAAAAGCACCAACCAATTCAGGTGATTTGGAACTGCAAAATAAAAATCTTAGTAAGAAATATTTCTTGTTTGGGTTTTAAAGAAAACAGTCAACTGAATTACCTTAAGTTGTACTAATTCACCAATGCATGCCAGTTCTGCAACTCAGGTGAAAAACAAATACATCACTTAAATTTTTCCAAGGAACGGCTTGGCTTTAAAAAATCTTTTCCCTGTTGGCTTTAAATCTGGGATTGAAGATATTTCCCCAAAACCTCTCTTCCTGTCCTTTACATTATGTGCATAAGTGTTTGGAAGAAAAATGGGCAGCTGGAAAACATTCAAAGAGTGAAGAACAGCCGTCTCTAACCTGAATGAGGTAGAAAGAATTTAAGAGGGTTACATAGTCCCACACAGAGGACTGCACATGCCAAGGTCTAGATCAACTGAAATAGCAAAAGCAATTATGGGAGGCTGTCACACTATCAGCCTCAAACGACAGTGGCTCCAGAACAGCAAGAAGTACTCTAACAAATGTCTAAGCTCCAACAAGATCCATACAGGCTCTTATCATCTCTGGGGCACAACTATACCCTACATCTTAAGGGGTGCCTGAATTTAAATGCAGATTAATAGAAAAAACATGAAATGCTGAGACCAACAGCAATTAAAAGCACCATGCAGTGCACACACTGAGCCACACAACCCCACAACCTAAGCAGCTTGGTTATAACTCTGACCATCTGTTGCTTTAAAAAGCAATCAAGTCCCTTGCAGAGGACTGCTACTCATCTGGTGTTGAGGAACACTGAGTTTTGCCATAGCTTTACCTACTAACACAGGACTTACAAGGTGTATAGTAAGCAACATCCACAGCAAACGCAGTTTCCACCATTACTCCATTCCTAAAGATTTGAGGTACAATCAATGTGCTCCTTCTCCAAGTCCATGAATCGTTGAGATATAGCAACAAAAGTGATTTTTAAAGGAACCCAGACTTACATATCTGTCGTAGGGTTAAAACCGA
>VYZS01078657.1:0-18672 GCA_013400695.1 Neodrepanis coruscans | reverse complement strand
TGCGGTGTGTTATGTTGGATAAGAACTACTTTGGGTACACAATGTCTTAGATTAAACATTTAAAAAGAAAGATCTCTGGACAGGCAAAATTATCAAAAAGGAAGAAAAGATCATGAAAAATTAGAGATAATATTGTATAACATCTTGGTCTTTTCATTTATTTTTAAATTATATACAAAAAGATCTTCAAAGCCAATAGTTCACAGATCTTCAAAGCAGAGTTCATCTCTTCACGAACAGCAATACAGTTGTGCTTTTTTCCAGTTCTAAAAAAACTTAGGAAACTGAAACAAGGTTCATGAAATTATGTTCAGAGAAATTAAGAAGATATAAAATACTTCTGAATGTGCTAAAATGAATGTGTTTTGAAAGCTTTAAACACTAGCAAATCCCAAAAAATATGGGTCCAGATGATTCTTCCAAAGAAAAATCATGATCTTATGTACTCGTAATGGAGCCTATTATCATCTCTGCTTTTCCACTGAGCATGTATGAATTGACGTAGTAATGAGGAACCCAGTACTTGTGTCAGTTACATTTTCCTGAATTTGATATCTGTATCTATATATATACCAATACTAACTATATCCATATCTATATCTATACCAATATGCAGTATAAGCAAATGTTCATTATTGACTTTTTCAGAGAAGAGAGAGAGTTAAAGCAAATAGAGGAGCACAACATACTCCAAAAAGAAGAAAACCTTCTTTTTTAAAAAGTCTGCATGCATACAAAGAGCAGTCTATTTAGTATGCTCATTTCCTCTATGCATAGATAAAACTGCCAGAATCTCTAACCAAAATTTAAAAGAAAAATGGATCTATTCACAGTATTGTAATTAAGAAGGAATTAAAAATAAATATGAATACTTTTTGATATAAAATACTAAGATATCAACACATACTTTTTGTCCTAATACACAAAAACTAAAACATTTCTGTGTGTTCAAGAAAACAATCTTTGAATTGTATCGTTTCAGCTTCATGTCGTTGAGTGTTCTTTTATAGCATTGTCAGAAAACAGAAGTGAACAAAATATTTCAAGCAGAATGAAGAAATGCCTTATATATATCTGAAAAGGATGCTACAGAATATAAAACCGATGCATCCTATTAATCGAGACATTCAAGCAGTTCTGTTTGTCTTCTGCTTAAAGGGATCTAATAAGATCAATGAGAACAAAGGGAGTGACAAGGACTTCTCATGAGAAAGACTAATGTGTATTGAAATATCAAACAGACTCAGATATTAATTAATTATTTGAACATTTCAAATTGACATGAACAAACAAATCTCTAGCCCTTCTTGCATAGTTCTCTAGCAAATTCTTTAATTACACTCACAAGGAAAGAAATAATTTGGCCACAGCTTGAAAACAAACAAGCAGCTCACAAACAAGCACACTCAGTCTTTCCTGATATTCAGATGGAACATCTGTGTTTCAGTTTAGACAGGATAGAATAGAATAGAATAGAATAGAATAGAATAGAATAGAATAGAATAGAATAGAATAGAATAGAATAGAATAGTTGTAGCTCATTGCCTCTGGTCCTGTCAGTGAGCACCACTGAAAAAAAAGCGTGGTTCTGCCTTCTTTACATCCTCCCTTCAGAAATTTACATAAATGAATAGGATTCCCCCGAACCTTCTCTCCCTAGGTGAAACATTCCCAGCTCTCTCAGCCTTTCCTCATAGGAGAGATGCTCTAATCCCTTCATCATCCCTGTGACCTGGACATACTGGACTCTCTCCAGTATGTCCGTATCTCTTCTGTTCTGTGTAGCCAAGAACCAAACACAATAGTCCTGGTGTGGCTCACCAGCACTGAATAGAGGGGCAGAATGGTTTCCCTCAGTCTACTGCTAATACTCCTCATGCAGCTGAGAATACTATCATCTTTCTTTTCAGGAAGGGCACACTTCTGGCCCATGTCCAACCAGGTCACCTGTTACCTGCAGAACGAGATAAGAAATGAAAAAAACACGCAGTTTGCAGAGGTGAAGGGAGAGCTGGTGATGTCCAATGATCCAAAAATAAAAATCATAACAATTTCTCNAGCTGGTGATGTCCAATGATCCAAAAATAAAAATCATAACAATTTCTCCATTTTTACAACCTTCAAAGTGCCACCCATCACACTATCCAGCTAAAGCCCATCTTACTACTATGTCCCCTAAATACCCAACTGGATGGTGGTCCCTTATTACCTATACTCCACACCAGTCCAGCCCCTGGTAGGCCTGGAAGCCTAACTCTATGTTTTGTCTTAATACCCCACTTCTCTATACAGAAGAATGCAAACATGTGAAAGACAGACTGTTCTTGGCCCTTAATATCCCATGTTACCTAGCAACCTAACTAGAGTGAATTACCCAAATCTTAAGCATACCGCCTAAGGCATCACACACAGGTCCTTCTCTGCCAGGATGTTACCAGTTTGCTGATCACCAACATATATTGGTGCATGGACTCTCTGATGATGAGGTAAAGTTACACAAACTACTAGTAAACACAGAGGCATAACACATTTTGGAGGCATCACACTTAATATCAAGTATTTGCAATGCTAGCTACTTAGCCTAGGCTCCATTTACTCTCAGATGAAGGAAGTAAACATTTTTAGTCACAGTTTCTCAAGAACATTTTGTCTTGTTTTTCCAGAAAAAGGCGAACAAAGTCTCATAAAAACAATCCTCATTAGACAAGATACATGACTGATTCAGGCATTATTAATGTTTGGAAGGAATTGCACTGAAAGCCTTTCCAATGGATTCACCTCCACTGAAATTAGTTAGGTCTCTCCTTCAAAAGACAAAGGAATGAAGAGAATCTGGCTGACATATAAAAAAACTAACCTCTCCAAGTCCCGCTTGCTCTCCTGATGAAGAGTGTTTACAGGTTCTAGGATGTATTTCTATGCATGCTGTAACAAATGTGCTCCAGGGTATTTTTGGAAGAGGGATTTCCTGTCAAACATAAGGATTCTTCTTCATCTGTTAGTAATAGTAGCTACATGCCAGAATATTGCTCTTGACTATGAATCATTGTTCTTTCCTTGGTTGTAGCTAGATCATCATAAATTAAGTAGATTCTCAATGAGCTGTTCCTTTCCAAGACAGATGTTATTGTTTTGGTCTTTTACCTGATCACTGGTTGTTATAATAGCAGAGCTTCTGCTGCAGAATGCCTAATTAAGTAATTTGCAGAATTTTTATTATATATTGTTCTTTATCAAATGACAACAGCTACAGAGATTAATAAAGCTGTCAGCTGTGGATAAATTCACAAGTGATTATTTCAGTTTCTAGTCTCAAGTGTTACTTATCAGGATATTGTTATTTTTATTAAGGGAACTGAAGTGCATAGATTGACTAGAATTATCTCTTTAACATTAGGTAGTTTTAGATTTTGTTGAATAGTATTCTCCCTAGAGAACAGTCCAGTAGCAGTAGAATTTTAACTCATGGGTAGACAAAGAGTCATTATTAGTACAGACTACATTTTTAGCTGGCAATATGGAGCATCATAAAGTGCTAAGAAAAAGGAAGTGGAATTCAGTATCAATTTTCAGGTACAGTTAGGATAAATATTTGACAGAAATTGCATCCTTACCTTCTTGAATTATATAATTAGAAAAGCAGCAGAATTCATTTAATTAATAATATTATTTTAATGATAATAAGTCTTTGAGTAATGCGGTATTTTATTGTTTATATCAGACTGGCATTAAGCAAACAAAACATGTCTTCTTTAACGTATGAAACCTCTTTGTTTTCTGGATTCCAAGCTTTTCAACTGTATCTGGGCTTTTGCATGGATCCATCAAAAAGGAAAATGTTTTGAAATACTTCATTCCAGTATCCCTGACTTGACTATTTACAATATGGATATTTGAATAAGACCTGGAATTTCATACAGTCCATTGGCTTCACTGATGATGTCAATACTGTAACAACTCAGAAATGTTTACCCTCTCACCTTGAACTATACATATAACCCTTGTTTAACATCATGAATATATAATAAATAAAGTTAATCAGATGTTTCCTCAGTCGGTTTTAAACATGGAAGTGTCCAATTACATCAAAAAATATGTGTAAAAACATTTCTATACTTTCTGACAAGAAAAGCAGATGACTTGACTTGCCTGATAATAATTAATTAGTTTCCATTAGAAAAATCATTCATAATATAGCTTAAATTTTAATTTTGTCCTACAGTCACAAAACAGGAGAGACCAAGAGGTCCTCTGAACAATCACATTAATATTTAACATAATTAAGTCTTTTAACAAAGGGAGCTACAGACAACTTGATGAAGATGTCCTTTTAAAAACCCACAGTCAATTAATTAAGAATGAAATAGGAAATTAAACAGTCAACATTTTCAGAAAACAGTCAGCTCAATATACTAGATTTTTTGTTACAGAAGATGTAATGCATTTTAACAACAGTTGGATCAAAGGTAAGTATATTTAAAAAAATAAATTATTCAAACATATGCAAGATAAAATATTTCAAACATTCTCATAGGTTGATATAAAGTTGGCACAATTCACCGAATAAAAATTTACTGGTAGGCCTAAAAGGATTAGAGGCAAAAAGTAGTGTAGCATAACCAGTGATGAAATGGAACTAATCTTCCAGTGTTCTATGTACTTAATGACAAAAAAAACCCCACACAACCTTAGATGAATAAACAGGAAAACCAATAAGAGATTTCTGAGAAACTTCATCCAGATCTAATACTACCAGTTCCAGAAATATGTTGACAAGATAAGAAGAATATTATTTGAACAGCCACACATGAATGATAAGAGGACTGGAAAGCATGCTAGCTATGTAGCAAGATATGCTATGATCTAAATATATTTATCTTGACAGAGATAGTTAAGTCATAACTTGATGAAAATTTATTAATACTTACTTAGGGAATAGAAAATTTATGATAGACAGCTCTTTAGCCTAGCTAATAAAGGAATAATAAAATACAAAGGCTAAACAAATTTCAGGGTAGCAATAAAATGTAAATTTTTTACCACTGAGTTTAATGAAACAGGGGAACAATTCAAGCCTGATTGTGGTGAATTTTCAATCTACTGTAGTTCAAAGAAAGTTTACATGAGACAATTCTCTGGTCTGAACTATGCAGGGACTTGAATTTAAATCATGACTATCCCTAAGCCAACACAACACACTGTTGTATAAATTTCCATTCACAAATGCAAATGATAATACAGCTGGCATTTTCATAGTGTATATGTAAAGTGAAGCAAATTAAAAATAATCTACCCTTAAAATTATACCTATGCTTGGAGTAAAGCATGTCATCTTTTCTAACAAGTAGTTTTCTAAAGGTTTTTAAACTTACATAAAAGAAGGCAACTGCATTGCAGAATACATTAGAGTAAAAATAATTTTTCAAGTGATTTTAGAAAGTTCCCCTTGCCATAAATAAGTGAATAACAACTTGAAACAGCTTCATAATAAGTAAAGTGGTGTTTTTATAACTCAGAATTGTCTCATTTTGTTTCTTTTCCCCTTCTCCTGATGCCTTAAGGGGTATGCTTAAGATCTGAGAATTCACTATAGCTAGGTGGCTGGGTAGCTTAGAATATTAAGGGCAGAAAATGGCCTGTCCTTCACATGTTTGCATTCTTCTGTATAGATAACGGGGCAGTAAGTCAAAACATAAGAGTTAGCTTTCCAAGCCCAGTAGGGGCTGGACTGGGGTGGGGATAGGTAATAAGGGACCATCCTGTTGGGTGTTTTAGGGGCATAGTAGTAAGATGGGGTTTAGTTGGATAGGTATAATGGGTGGGCACTAGAGGCTATAAAATTGGAGAGATTGTTATGAATTTCCTCTTTGGATCGTCGGACATCACGAGTAAAGCTGCGCTCTCCCTGCACTGCATGTTTGTCTCACTTCTTATCTCGCCCTGCCGGCAACACTCCTTTCCTCATTGGCACACAAGATAAAAAATGTGGGGTTTTGCTGCTGTTGTTGTTGTTTATTTTTGGGGGGATGGGGTGGGTGGGTTTGAGGCCTTTCTTTCCCTGTTTAACTTGGTTTTAATAGTCAAAAGATAAACATTTAAAAATAGGTCCTATATTAGAGATTATGCAAACATGACTGCAATATAATGAGCAGGGATATTATACTATCCTCATTCTTTCCAGTAGGCATTGTAAATATTTTAATATTTGTTTTCATACCTAGGGGACGCATTGGCTTTCCTTTAGAAATTTAATTTATACAACTTTGAATACTCTACCAATAACATGAGGGATAATTAGCTTTAGCTGGTAGCTAACCTGACCTATAAATTCTTGTGGGAAACCATTGAAAAGGTAGAGGAAAAATGCTTTTTTTCCTTTTTAGAACTAAAAAGAGATCTATGCAACTAGAAATAATATTTTTTTTTAGGTTCCAGAGTGAATAACTATTAAAGCTCTGTTTCTATGTTTTTATAGCCTTCTTTGAAAACCGAGGATAAAAGGCATTTTTAGAATAGTCACAATATGAATATAAATTGTGTCAACAGTATAAACAGAATTCTCTTGTTCTCTCTGAAAGTAGAAAATATTTTTGCAAAGAGCTGATTGACTTCTACATGCTTTGTATCTGAAATCATGTATCGTGGGTTTAAGATCTCTGTGCCATTGTTTCCAATTTTCCTTCAGCCAATAGATCACAAGTCATGTTTCTGGATTTGGGCCATCTATTGAATTGATTGTATTAATTCCTTAAAAATGAAGCAATCGTACTCACTAGAACCAAGAATTGCTATCTTTCCTATGTATATTTTGTAGGGATAGAAACATGGAAACTTTAAAAAAAAATTGAAATGCATACCTACAAATTAACAGGCAAGCATGGTAAGCATTAAGTTTCATAATGAACAAAATCTTCATGATTACAAAGTATTTTCAGTCACTGACCTTAATGATGATACAGGAGAATACTGAAACCTGAAAACAGTGTTCTAACTTGAATTTTATTCAATCCTAATACTTTCTGTTCAGCAACTCATGCTGAGTATCCTAATTAAGATTGAGGAACATCTAGTTATTTTTAGTTTACATGGTTTAAAACCAAATGAAAATACTATGATAATCTATTTTAACTTCCTCTACAGCAGACAAATCATGCACCAATTTATATATCAAGCTATCATTTCTGTGTAAGACATAATGTATCTCACAGAATCACCGAATATGCTGAGTTGGAAGGGATGCACAAGGATCATCG
Source organism: Neodrepanis coruscans (assembly GCA_013400695.1). Taxonomy (NCBI): domain Eukaryota; kingdom Metazoa; phylum Chordata; class Aves; order Passeriformes; family Philepittidae; genus Neodrepanis; species Neodrepanis coruscans. The sequence continues at coordinate 11,419 of VYZS01078657.1, read as the reverse complement.
AGTTCAACTCTTGGCACTGGGCAAGGCCATCCCCAAGAGTCACATCATATGCCTGAGAGTATCATCCAAATGGTTCTCATACTCTGTCAGCCTTGGTGCTGTGACCACTTCCCTGGGGAGCCTGTTCCAGTGCCCAACCACCTTCTGGATGAAAAGTCTTTTTCTATCATCCAACCCAAACTTCCCCTGACACAACTTCAGGCCATTCCCTCGGGATCTGTCACTGGTCATCATTCAGTGTTGATTTAAAGATTGCAAGTAATGCAGAATGCACCATATCCCTAATTTCTACCACTGGTTAGTTATCCCTATTATTAAATGGTGTGTTGTTAAGAATCTGAATTTAACTTAGTACAAGCTTCCAAACATTGGCTCTCACAATAGAGTATGATTTGCAGGTGAAATGTGTTTTATAATTGATAATTAATACTATTAGCAGCTAAGTGAAATAGACCCTTTCATTACCATGTTCAAACAATGAGTTTAGGTGTTTAGTATCATATTATTTTTCCTTTTTCAGTTGACATCAGCACCAATATTTTCCAAGAGAATTTTATTTTTAAAAAATTAGAAAATATTTAAATGTAAAACAAATTAAGATTTCAGATTCATTTGATAATTGTAAGGAATCCTTTTTTCTAATTTCTCTATATATTCAGATGTTAATAGACAGTATGTTAGATGTCCTTAGCATGTGAAAAGAAAATCATATTGTCTTTAAACATGAGGAGTCCTTAGTTTTACATTTGTAAATGTTGTTATTTAAACTTAAAGAGGCATATGTTTGCATAATAACCCATATTGTACATGATAGGGATGAACCATGCTAGGTGTTTAGGGATTAAACTAAGATCAGATAGTAAAGAGAGAAGAAAAAGATAGACAAGTGTTTTTATTTGCAAACTTCTTTAAAGCTTTTCTCCCTCCTGTCCCTCTCCTTTTAGAAGCAACCATACCAATACATGAACCTCACTAAAATTCAAAAACTAACAATTCTTTACTATTTTCTCTACAGTTTTTCCTGAAGTGCCTACAGCAATGAATGAAATGTTCTAAGAGAAAAGAGTTGACAATTTAAATAAGTATTTTAATAAATATTGCTACACTTTGAAAATCACCACAGATGTGATAAATATGCAAACATAACTGATCTATTCTTCTATTTTTACTACTGCTAATGGGTAAGCTTCATTATGCTGCCCCAGTTACTGAGAAATACAAAGCCAAAAAAGCTCAGCGTGTTGATGTGTGTGAAGATCCTGAGTAAGCAGACACCAAGGAATGGATAACTTAGTGGCTCTGTTGCAAGATGTGCTTTGTCAGTAGTGCCATTAGAAAGTTAGAATATTCAAATTTAAAATCCTACGCCTAATGTGTGAAAATTATGATACTGTCAAGGTCCTGAAAATGCAACAACTTGACTGTAATGGAGTTCATTGGTCTTTCAGGAAGTAGGAGCTCGAAATATCCATAGATATTAACTATTAACTCAAGCACCCTACCATGATTTATCACCTGGAGAAGCATGGACAATCTCTGTCTAGCAAATTCACTTCATTGTCTGGAGAACAGTAGTAGGTTCAGAAAGGCGAGGAGATACAAGAAGAAATAATTATATCTAAACACTTATTACACTCATCATAAAAGAACAAAGACTGACTTCAATTTTTCATGAAAGATACACTTATCAAGTGAATGGAAAATGTAAAATATACAGAAAGCAGAGGGTAACTTCTAAACTAAGGAGTCATGCTTTTTGCTTAACCCTTCTTTCTCTCCTTTAGTAATTCAGCTTTAAAAGGCCTTCCTCTTCTCTTCTCTTTCCCTTCCAGAAAGTTCAAATAGTTCCTTGTAAAAGCACTGTTTTTCTCCATAAGAAAAGGCAAAGAAATGTATCATCACTTATTATTTCATAAATTTGTGGTAGGCAAAGAGTGGTGACATACATAGCTGATGTCTATTTTAATAGGTCTCCATGATGCTAAGAGCAAGTCAAAGATATTCCACTTTCTGTTAATTTATCATCTCAGGGTAAAAAAATGTCCAACACCAAAGCAAAAGAGCAGATAAATTTCTAATATCCTAATTGTTGGGGGGGGTGTGCTGTTAAAACTTTTTTGTCTTTTCCTGAGAAAGTGGAGCAAGTGAAATGGGCTTCGTGGCAGGTGGGGATAGTACTGCTCCTGCTGGCTCCCCTCACCTGCCCCACGCTGCCACTGCACCTCTGCCAGACACAGCATGGCTCAGAGTGCATGTGGAGTGGGCACTGGCTTCATGATGCAGCGAGTGGGGGCTCCCACCAGCCCCGCTGCCTGCTCTGCACCACCGCCGCAGCCCCGCCAGACACAGCATGGCTTAGAGTGCATGCAGAGTGGTTGTCACTTTGGCAATGCAGCAATCAGAGGAAGGCAGGGCCCACGTGATGGAGGTGGTGGCGGCAGCCAGTGTAGCGGAGCGGGGCCAAGCCCCAAGCTGGCGCCATGACACAGAATAGGCCTGCGGTGGCAGGCACGATGACTGCTCCGGTCACCCCACAGGCAGTGCTGCCAGCACCCCGGGCCCCTCGGGTCCCCGCAGTGCTGGCAATGAGGCAGGCGGCAGCAGCAGCCCCTCCTGCAGTGGCATCAAGTGCTGCCCCAAGCATTTTGGTGGCAATGCTGCCATGTGGCCTTGTCTCAGGGAGGGGGCGGTGCCCCAGTGGCATGTGACAATAAGTCAGGCTGCTGACCAATGGAGAAGTGGCATGCACCGGAAAAGAAGCACGAGAACAAAGGAGGACACTCTATAAAAAAGGCAGAAATAGAAGTCTAGCTCACTCTCAGTGCAGGCAGCGGCACAGTGTGACCACAGCTCAGGCAGTGCCAGCAGAGGACCACATGGCTCAACGTAGTAGAGATAGCAGTATAGTGTCTCTTCCCCTTAGGTCTCCTGGAGGTTTCCTTTCATTCTCTCTCAGTTTTTCCAACAGATCCAGAGTGGGACCCTGCCACATTGATGCCTTAGGGGGTATACTTAAGATTTGGGCAATTCATTCTAGCTAGGTAGCTGGATAACTTAGAATATTAAGGACAAAGAACAGTCCCTACTCACTTCACATGTTTGCATTCTTCTATATAGATAAGTGGGGTGTTGAGACAAAACATAGACTTAGGCTTCTAGGCCTGCCAGGGGCAGGACAGGGGGACTGGGGTGGAGTATAAGTAACAAGGGACCATCCTGTTGGATGTTTAGGGAACACAGTAGTAAGATGGGCTTTAGTGGGATAGTGTGATAGGTGGACACTTTGAAGGTTGTAAAAATGGAGAAATTGTTATGATTTTTCTTTTTGGATCCTTGGACATCACTAGTAAAGCTGCGCCCTCCCTTCACATCTGCAAACAGCGTGTTTGTCTCATTTCTTATCTCGCCCAACAAACAACAGCATCACACCCCTGCCCAGCACTGTCCATGTGGCAGCACTCCTTTCCTCCCCCTCCACAGCCTAGCAGCTGGCCCAGAGCAACAGAGTGGTTATTCTTGTGTAGGTTATTATTTTTGGGTTACGGTTTATTACTGGTTTATGCATATAGTTGTTTATACACACCTTATATCTCATATATTCAATAAATTATTTTGCTGTCGTCTTCTCTATATGTCTCTTGCCTCTTAGTAATGCCCTCTAGTGTCTAAAACCATGGCACTAATTAACACAAATCAAATAATACAAAAACAAATAACAGAATTTGTCTCAGTTAAAGTGAATGAGATGTTCCAAACCAATTGACCAATGATTTTATGTGAGTGGATGAATAAAAAAAATTATTTGTGTCTAAACTGTATAAGACAGAAAGCATTTGGAAAAAGAGAAGCTCACATACATAGACCCTACTTTTCATTTCCCTTTTCTGAAGTTGTCCAGTTAAGCCCTGTAAAGTTTACTGTTGAATGAATTAGTCAATGGTATTTAGAACAAGAATTGTTCCATATTTCCAATGTGAAAAGAAAGAATAGACTACTATAAGGTTTTGTGTTCAGAGGGAAATCTACAAATAAATAGCATGAGATGACCTCGCAGAAAAAGCAGGGTTACAAATTTATTTCAATGCTGCACACTCATGAGTGAAAGAGGAAATTTTCTCATTGCCACAAGAAAAGCTGCAGTATTTAACAAATGTTTATTATAAATTAACCCAATACATAAAATTGAATACCCCATGTTACTTAATACATTTTTAATGCAAAAATATTGCTGTATCAAGTGTTGCTGCATCATCTTTACTTCTTACAAGGGAAAAAGGGTGTTTAACAGCCCAGAGTCCTAATGCATATGTTCAGACAGTCGCAGAGTTCACACTCAAGTACATGAGAGGGAACATTTATGTAATCTACTGCAAACATTTGCTTGGTAGATCTTTAATGAGAAATGTGGTTAATTAACATTTGCCCCCAACAATTAGCTAATGAAAAGAGCTCAATTACACAAAGATCTGCAGAGAACTCGCTTAAATTTTTCTAGTGCTACGACTAGAAATATGGCTGGACAGTATCAGTAACAAAGAGAATTGTAGAATTCTGAGCTGCCTGTTATCAGACTTTTGCTGTTAACTTAGGTGGGAGGTCAATATGGAAGATATCTGACCTTGTATAAAAATAAATTTAACATACTTTAATTTATTTTCAGATCCTGTTTTTCTTAACGATATCAATTTAGGAGATAATAGATGTAGCAGCTGGTAGTTTACCCTTTAAAACAGGGCTGGTTAATTTGGCAGCATTGGACATAGGACCTTCTGAAATAACAGCCAGTACAAAAAGGATAGGGCCTCAGAGCTCATGATGCTTCAGAAGATCCCAGAAAGAAGGATGATGTACAACACTATACAGTGGGCAAAATGCAGTCTTTCTTTATTGCAAATTCATGTACTTTTATATTCCATAATTGTTTGGGTTTAATACAGCCAATTAGACAAAAGGAATAATGGTCACAATGTTATCCAAGGGTTGTTTCTACCAAGTTCTTAGAGCCATAGCAGACCATAAGACATTCTTCAGACATTCTCCATCGTGTTCTGCTCCTTGCTGTCCTGCTTTTTCCATCTGATATGCACAGCTTGCTAAAAGTTTAGACACACTGTAAATACAGCTCTATGTTCTGCAACAAATTGGTGATTTATAATGACAAGAATCACTTAATCATATTCTAAGTTTCTACCTCATTTTACTCAGTTGTATTTAGGAGGTTCCATTATGGCCTTGTATCTCTGCTGTATTGATCTATGGTTATGCTTTATGCCCTCTTGTTATCTAAGCTGAAGCTTTCAAATGAACAAAGGAAGCATACTTCCCCACTCAGGTTATAAACTTATGGAAGTTATTGTCACGATGTGCTGTGGATGTCAAAAGTATAAATGTTTAAAAAGACAGCTACACAAATCATGGATGAGAATTGTGCTGAGAGCTGTTATTCAAAACATGCAGCAACAGTTTTCACCCTGGGAAATACCTGCATTACAGTTTCTCCAAAACAAGGTCATTTATCAAGGGAAACACCTCTCTATATGAAGCCTTTTCTTATCATTTTTTTCTGGAGATGGCTCCTATCAGAGACATGATTCTGGGCTGAAGCGTCATTTAATCTATTCCACACCACGATTTTTCTTGTTGTTCCTAAACTGCCTATGTGATCAAGCAATACAATCCCATTTGAATGACCTACAGTCATAGGTCAAAGGTACTTGCTCTTCCAGAGCAACTAAAGTAACTTTCTTTACACAAGAAACCCTCCCTCCTCAGCAGTCAATAAAATTAGACATCTGCCCAAAATCCTACACTTATCTTTGCTTATGCTTTATACCTTCTACTAAATAGCACCAAGTATGGCAGAAATGTAAAGCAGAAAATCAAGATATTTTCTGACACAGAGACAATAGAACTGTGATTGCGCTCTCTCCTGGTTTATTGCAAAGTTCACATGATAAAATGTGTAATAGAAACGTGTAAGTTTTACTCCTTACATAAAAAACATTATTTTGGAATCTGTTTTAAGTAGAAACAGATTTGGACATGCAGAAAGCTCCTGTGATTTCAACTAGTCTCTGTGTGACTGCAGTCACCCTCCCAGAGGATGTCTGGGAGAGATATTGAAAGAGCTTTTCTTACAGTCAATCATCTGAGACCCAGCAACCATGCCTGTCCCTGCATGCCAGCATGGAAAGGCCCTTCCCTTTGTGCCAGTGAAGATGAAGGAATTGCAGTTGCTGACTGGCTACCTTTCCACAGAAAAATCAGCTACTAAATTAAAACAGCACACTCCTCAGTGGCAAACCAGTCTTTCAGTCCAGAATTACCCGTTTTCAATGCGTAGTAGCATAACAGATTAAATAAATTTCTGCAGTTCCCAGTTTCAGTGATCTCTTTTTTCTAAATCTTCCTGATATTGTTATTAGAAAACAGAATTTTCTGACACTAATCCTTGTTCAAAACACCTAAATGACTTTATATTGCACAGATTTATTTGCATTGCTTATTTTTCATACTAATTTTATACATACAATTCTCTTATACTTAACTAATATTTTCCAACTCCACACTTTATTTGGTAATTTTAACATATTCGTCTCACACTCTGTTTTCTCTAAGGGAAATTTAGATTATAAGGACTTGACAGAAGCCAAAAATATCTGTTAATAAATTCATCAAGACACGCAAGAAAAATATATTTTGTATAAGGAGAAAGGTAAACAGTATATTTTGTGTCAATCACTCTCAGTTAAACATCTGTGAAAACTGTTATTTCTCATAGGCATGACAGAAACCTGGGTATAAATGTTTTAATACCTAAACACTTCATATAAATGCAAAGCTATGCAACAACCATTCTTTTAAGAAACTTACATATTTTATTACATTGTCATTCCCTTTGTTTTGGCTCAGACATGACATTTGTTTGTTCAGAACATTTGGTTAAATATTAAATAGAATATCTACCTAAAACAGTACTAATAAAGTGTGTTTAAAGATATTAACATAGTAAACAATTGTAATGACTTTTCATAGCCAGATCACAGGAAATTATCTGTTTCATCAAAGCACTATTTGTGGAAAACCTCACCTAATTTAAAACAGTGCTGCTTCAGATAAGGAACTGCTGCCGTCTTCATTGCATCATCAGCAGGACTTTGGAATTTAATATGAAGTTTCTTATCAGCCCCCAATGTGAGAACATCATCTACATACTACGTATATTTCTAAATGCTTCTCAGGATAGCATTGTTACCTACTAATTATTTAGTAGGTAACAAAATTGTTTTATTTCTTTAGTTCTGTCTGAGTGATTCCATGACAGTTCATTTAAGAATCAACTACATTTAGTGAGGTACTGGCCTTTAAAAGTGGACACATTCCTTTAAAGCTATCTCTAAAAATACAATCCTTCCAGTGGCCAAAGGAACAGGAACATAATTTAATTTTCTCTGTTCTAATCTAGAGGCTCTTTCTCATATTGCAAAATGGTAAATAAATGTCAACTCAAGAAGCAGCAGCAATTTATATTCTTGAATACTAGAAAGTCAGTTCCAAGCTCTTAGATTTATTTTGCTTTTACATCTCTTAGATCATACTGACTTGTTGGTATTTTTAGATTGAAAAAATACTTCCCAAGAGTCTAAGTTCTTTGTATCATATTAACAGTATGTACCATTCACTCCTCAGATTTGTTTTCTTTTCTTGTTAAAGATTCCATATTTATTCTGAGCATTAAACATAGAAGTACATTTCACTGATCCACCTAAAATTATTGACAACAAAAAAGTATTCAAACCTTGTTCAAAGTCATTTTTTTAACATGTGATTTTAAAATTGCTGCCATTAAGTCAACTTAATTTTGAAAGTTTAAAATAGATCAATATTTCCCTTTTAAAATGCAGGGAATGAGTTTCCAGAGCTCCCACTTGTACAAGAATATAACATATATTTGTCTCCGCTGAGATAACAGCTATTCTGCATCCAACAAGTAAAAGCATGTCTCTTGGGGAGTAGCATTGTGAAGAGAATCTTGCCAGCCTGCCTAGACTTACTCTGCCAGAAGCCCAATTAACCTTGCTGGAAATAAGCACAGAAAGCTTCACTTTCACTGAACATGAGTTTGTCTATAGTTGCCACCAACTGAAATTAAAAACCAATTTAGTCTGGTTTCTTGGAAATCTTGTCTTCATTTTGTATGACATTAAGCGATCATATGAAATGCTCCTAAATATAGCCTCTTATATTTTAACAAAACTATCAGAAAGAAAAGCAAACAAAATCCTAGTTTCGTATGTCTTCATTGACATCTGCTGTATCTCGTAGTAACTCTTATTTCATTAAACTACCACCTTCCCTTTTAAAACAGTGACCTCCAGAGTGTGATCTTTGAACCGCAGGTGATCCTCTGGGACTAATGGGCAGTTTGTAGCTGTCTCATGTAATCTGTGTTTCAATAAAATTGTGAGGAGAATGCAAATGTAGGTGCATGAAGGTTTTTGACCAGTCTTGGACTTTGTTTAGAGTATTTGGTATCTTTGTTAAGGGCATCTAGATGGTACTAATGGCAATCTTCTTTACATTATCACTAATATTTGTCAAATTCACAAAGGTCAGTTTGTGAGGAAAAGAAGAAGTTTTATCACTGACTGAAAGCTTCGTTTTCTCTTCCAATAGTAAAATGATAAAGATGGGACTCCATCTTTGCAATTAATAAAAAAATTATTTTTATTAATTGCAGTAACAAATCACAGTTCTGTACTCTTAGCATCCTGAGGCCACAAAAGAGCCCTGACCTTCCCCACCCAGTTCTGCCCATGACTCCCCCACTCCCTCACCATTATGCCCATATCCCAAGACCCAATTCCAGACCGCTAGGGCCATCTGTCCCTGCCCCAGAAATGCTACAGCAGGGCCAGTCTCCATAGCCATGCCCTGTTCAGCCCATGGGCCCATGTCCCACCCCAACCTCAGCCCACCCCTAATTCTTGAGGTTGTGGCTGCCTCAATGTTCCTCAGCTTTTTCACTCCTGACTGGGTGGGACAGATTCTGGATGGTTAAGCCCCTGACTAACTAGGCTGTATGGGCCACCCCTGTGGTCTCTGCTCCACTCCCCAGGTTTCCTGTTGGAGAATTTTGGCGTTGTAAGATTTTTGGAGGACGGTGGGCCCATGCACAACTAAGCTTTTTGATGAGAGGACAAGCTGCGTGGCCTAGCTTTTTCATGAGAAAAGAATGCAGCAAGATATGCAAAGACAATTCGACCTTTCTGGTGAGAAAAGAATGCATATAAGGACAATTTGACCTTGGTGCAGGAAAGAGAAAAGTTAAACAGGAGAAGGAAAACAGGTCCAGAGCTGCAGGTGGACCGGGCCAACCACAACCTGCGGCATTATGAAGAGAGTATAACCAGTTGGAATGTATAAAAGTGTGTTCATAAGCTTAACTAACCAGTAATAATAGAGTAAGAAGTATGTGCCAATAGTAATAGAATTAGAAGCGTGTGAACAAGTTAGAAATGGTATAAAATGGGTCTGATGCTTTTAGTAAATGCCTTCACTGTATCATATTGCTCGTGGCAGCATGACCCCTGAGAAAACCCTCCACAGTTTCCATCCCTCAAGGGCACCCTGACAGTATAAGCAGATCACTAGAATAAAATCAGATGTTTCAGGTCCTACTTTTTTTTTTTTTCACTCTCTTTTTCCTAATCTTCATGTTTTGCAGAATGTGACAACCTGTAAGTGTTTGGCAGCCCTGACCATCAAAAGTGCACCACTTGTGTCCCTGCTCTCAGTGCTGGCTCCCAGCTGAATATAATTGAAGCTCAGTGTTTCAGTCCTGATCTTTAAAGGCCAGCATGTGACTGGCCTTGGCAACCTAACGGATGGTCTCAGTCTCCTTGATCATGACCTCTCATGACAACTGCATTCCTTTGGGGAAGTGGAAATGTCAGACATCAAAATAAAACCCATGAGTGTGTCAGACAGTTTTCTCAGTAGCTGGCTTGTGACTAAGAAATTCACTGTGACAGAGATCAGAGTAACCACAAACAAAACGTGAAGCTCAGACATTCCACCTAGCTTTCCCAACATCATGATAAAAGGAAAAGCATCCACTGACAAGATGATGAAGAGGAATATTAGGACAGATTCTCAGCTGCTGTAAAGGTGTATTGCTTGGATAAAGACAAAGGAGATGAGGATCATTAAGCTATCAGTCCTCACTGTTGCTTAAGAATGTTGTGCTGGAAGATCAGTCTTTTAGAAAATGATGATTTGATGAAATCGAAGGTTTTTACCAGAGTAATACTTAAAGGTATGAGAAATAATAGAAGTAGCATATTCTGCCAGTGTTTATGTATTTTAATTTGACCTTATGAAACATTATTACACCAAAAAAATCGAACTGTGCACATTTTTATGCTTATTTAATGTACTGTAATGGCTAAACCACATCAAATAGTACATTATGTCAAGTCAAAGTAATATAATTAAACAGAATATGATACTTTCTGTCACAACACATCAATTTGCCAGCATTTTTTTTTGGCATATTCTATTGTTGACATCTCATTCCTAAAGTAAAATAAATTTGAAGAAATATTTTAATTGTTCTATAACAATATAAATATTTCAATTTCCAATCCAATTAGCAAAAACTATTTCATCAATTTCTTACAGTCACAATAAAAATGTCACAATTTGCAGCAGAATGGAACTTGCAAATTTTCCAGCTTTTCTCACACTTTATTAAAGTGCATAGATGACCAAAATTTTCAGAGGTAAGTATGACACATTATGATAGAAAAACCAAATTACATATCATAGATGGGCTTATTTATTTAGAACTACTGCTAGTGTCCAACCCTTCAAAGATGTTCAGGTGCTAAAAAATATTTATAGAAGTAAACAAACCATGACTATATTCTGCTCACACAGAAATTTAACAATATTACCTCTGTAGTTTTGTCGTGGGGTGAAACTAAAACTGGTCTTTTTTCCTGGCCGCGCGGGGCCCAGCGGCCACACGGGGGGCCAGTGGCAGCGCGGGGGCCAGGGCCACGCCTCAAGCGCATGGTGCCGCAGGCGCCGTGGGGCCGCGCCAGGGCCAGGGCACCACCACGGCCACATGGCGCCATGGCCACGGGCGCACGGCAGGCTCTACGCAGGGAGCCGCCGTTCACCTGGTCCAGCGTGGGTGGCGCAGCGGCTGCCATCACCGGATATGCACTTCTGGCCTGTGGGACCGGCATCGCTTCCGGTCCGACCCGGTGCTCCCGTGAGCAAGCAGGGGGTGGGGCCCAGGTGCTGATCATCCAATCAGAGGAAAGCCGGCTCCCTGGGGGCCATCTGCGCATGCAAAAAGGGGAGACCGGGCGCCATCTTTCTCTTTATGCTCTGGACGTGACTGTGGTAA